>JADGJH010000158.1:11795-27582 GCA_027596945.1 Physocladia obscura
CCCCGCCCCCGCCCTGCCCCTCGACCTCAATTTCGCTCTCAGCGACAACAACATCGCCAACACCACCCCGACTTCCACCAGCGACCCTATGACCAACAGTGCCAACCTCACTTCGCCTAGCGCCGCCCAAGTCCCCACTGGCAGCGCAAGTATGCAAAGTGTAAGTCATTCAACCGCCCACCGGTTAAACAATACTAAACACTGTGCTTATAACAGCCCTCAATTGGTCTGCTCGACACCCAGATGGACAGCGCAAACTACACCCACTCAAATACCAACCCGACCACACCTATCTCGCCCTCGCCCTACTACGATCTTCAGTCGCACTTCTATTGCGAGACTGATGACGGCCGGCGCTACTTTGTCAACAAAAACACGGGTGAAACCTATTGGGACGGCGACACCCCACCCTCTAACTCAAACTCGGGCAGCGTCCAGTCATCAGCGCTGCCCTACTCGTCCCCCTCCAACGCCAACACAGCCATCCCGACAATCCCAACAAGCGCAAACCCAACTACCACAATCAAGCTTCACGATCCGACCGACGAAACGGGAAGTATCTCTTCGTCTTTTGTCAGGTCCAGCAGCAATTATTCGGCCCTTGTTGGCGCCAACAACAAAAACATGACCAATAATTACAGCGGGAACAACAACGTTGAAACAGCAAGCATCAACAGTACTATTCTTCCACCGGGCTGGACTAAAATCGAAAACCCTGACGGCCAAACGATGTACTACAACGCTATCTCCAATGAGATGCAGTTCACTCCTCCCGACGAATCAGATTTCGCCAACGCCTATGCTCACGCACCCCGCAAACCCGGCGATGATGTCACTGCTGTCGCCGTCGTCGATTTGCCGCGAAACTGGAACAGGAAAACCACTGCTGATGGCAAAGTTTTTTTTTACAACTTTATTACCGATCAAACTGTGTTCAAGGTTGAGGATGTCGATCCAGAAACTGGAGAATCGGTAAGGAATTGCGAGAGTGAATGAAGCGAGTAAAATATAAAACCTAAAGTGAAATGAAGATCAAAAAAAAAAAAAAAAAAAATCGTACGATTTTTTTAATATTATTTTTTAAATTTTTTTATCAAGATCGCAATTGCTGTCGATGTTGTAGATGAAATCGAAATACCGTTGTCCAATCTAGTAAAGCTGACGTATGCGCCAGAATATATTCACTGGAGGCAGTTTGCCGAAGATTTTGCAAAAATCACTAAGGAAATAAGCATTGTTTCCAAAGATCAAAACAAAATCAAGGTCTTTCGATACTGGGCTGTTGGCAGTGAAAAAATTCAAATTTTCTTGCTTGCAGCTCAAAAAGCTGATGGCCCTAGTGAATCTCGCATCGTTGTTCGTTCTTCGTATACAAAGATCATGCATATCTTATCCCAAGTCGATATTGCAGTCAGTATTGCTTGCATGGTCTGGTCGCCTCCCGACTCTATGCAGAGTTTGCAACATGCTTTTGCCATCCTGATTCCAGCTGTGACGGAATTAGTTGTTGGAGCACTTGAGACAAAATTGATTATAACTGATGACGATAAAGCCCAAGCCACAAAGGCATCAGAAAAATTCAGAAAAGACGGTCTTTCAAGCATTGAATTATTGTTGGAGCTCAAGCAGCGTTGTGCAAACGTTACAAACATGTGTGCTGAAGTAGTCAAAGATATTTTGGAAAATCCGCTTTCACAGCGTAAATTGGACCCTCTTGATACTATCAGTATCATCACTGCAATGATGGGCGAAGTTTCAGCGACGGTTGACGAATTTTCACCGGAACTAGGAATTCTTCCACACGCCACAGCGGAACTATTGCGACAAAAGAAGCAGACCTTCTTCAATTACCTATCTCAACTGATGTCTGCTGTGAGCGCTGCATCGAATCCCTTTGCCCCGGCTAACGCTGCAATCGAAGTAGCTACCTCTGCAAAAGATGCCTACGCGGCCTCGACCGAGCTGATTATTTTCTTCAAGTTTTCTATCCAAGAAAAAGAAGCTATTGAAGATCCAAGCCTGATAAACGATTCATCGTCAAGCGTTTACAGCGGACGAACAGCTGGTCGACTTGCCGAGAGCGCAAATGAGTCAGTTGGCGGAACATCGTTATTACAAACAACAACATCAGGCAACGGTCTTGTTCTCCCAGTTCGTCAAAGCAGTCTCGCTAATCGCGGCATATTCAAGAAAAGTAAACCAATCTCTGGTGGCGGAGACTTAGACTCCGAGATATCCGATTTCGAAGAATCCGCATCATTAAACACTGCCAACAACTCCTCGCCACGCATCTCAGCGGCATCTCCCATCTCGCCAATGTCGCCACAAGCCGCCAGTGGCATTCTTCGCCTTAACATTCCTAAGCCACAACGCGACGCTATCACAATCGGTGGAACCGGTGGTGGTAGACGCAAGGCAGGCGGAAACGCGGAGCCCAGTGTTGTGACAATGAAAGTCGAGAAGCCGTGGTACATGCGGTACAGTTTCGCCCCAAATGAGATATCGCTGTCAAGTGATGGGCACGTCAAAGGTGGCACGCTTGCGGCGCTTGTGGAGAAGTTGACGGCTCATGATACGAGTGATGCAACTTTTACGCAATCGTTCTTATTAACATATCGGGCGTTTACGACGACGAAGGAACTGTTTATGCTTTTGCAGCAGCGGTATATGCTTGTTGCGCCACCTGAGTTGAATGAGACGGAGTTGGCGGATTGGACTAAAGATAAGAAAGATATTATTCGTGTTCGGTACGTTTTTTATTTTTATATATTACTCCTTTTCTTTGTTGTAACAAACAAAAAAAAAGTGTGTTTAATGTCATGAAGCACTGGGTTGAAAGCTACTGCTACGATGACGAAGAAGATCTTGAAGTCCTTCAGATTATGAAAAACTTTGCCGATACATTAATGATGGAAGAAACACCCAACACGGCATTCCAACTATCAAACTTGGTCGATCGACGCAGAGAATATGGCGCAAATTTACGTGTCCGTACAGCCCAATACAACAACAAGGAGTTTCCTGCATCAATCAAGCCGTGGAACCTGAAAAGCATTGTATTTTTGGAATTGAATCCGCTGGAAGCTGCACGGCAGTTGACACTCATGGAAAGTTCCATGTATAACAAAATCCAGCCTGTGGAATGCTTGAAGAAGGCATGGAGTGCGAAACAAAACAATCAGTCACCGCATATCAAAGGGATGATTAGAATGTCAAATCAGATTGCAGCGTGGACTGTCACAACAATTTTGAGTGAGCCTGATGTGAAGAGACGTGGGGAATTGATTAAACAGTTTGTTGCTATTGCTGAGGTATTGTAGATTTGTGTTCGTTTTTCGTTTCATTTTTTAGATTTATTCGTCCAATAGAAATGCCGAACGTTAAACAACTATTGCACTCTGAACACGATTCTGGGAGCTCTCAATTCAGCATCAGTGCACCGATTGAAAAAGTCGTGGCAGTTGATTGGAAAACGAATATTGGTGTTCAAGGAATTATGTGAACTCATGAGCTTGGAAAAAAACTTTGCAAGATACCGGGAAACACTCAAATCTTCAAACCCGCCATGTATTCCCTACTTTGGACTCTTTTTGACAGATCTTACATTTATTGAAGACGGAAGCGCGGATATTCTCAAGCCGCGTGAACACCTTACTTTCCCCGATCAATTGTTTAGTCTAGATCTTCCGCCGGCAACCCATGTGGAGGGGGCGGAGGCAGAGGCAAGGGCGGGGGCGGCAGCAAATCAGCCGGTTAAACTCATCAACTTTTTCAAGCATGTTAAAACCGCCGAAATTATTAGAGATATTCAGCAGTTCCAAAACGAGCCATATCATATTGCACCGATTACTGAAGTTCAAGATTTCTTCTACAAGTCGTTTGAAGTTGATTTCGATGATAAGCAGTTGTATTCAATGTCGCTGGCGTTGGAACCAAGAGAACGGTGAGAGAAAACCTTTTTTTTTTTTTCTTTAATTTTTTTCGTTTAGAAACTAAAAAATTTTCTTTTTTATATATGAAGTGGCGATAATGTTGAGGTTGCTCGCGCTTTGTTTGATGCTGGATTTGTGGCAAAGAATTCGAAATGATTTTATCGACGATTTATAACAATTTTTTAGTTTGAGTTTGGCAAAAGAAAAAAAGCTTGTTTATCTTTTTTTAATAATTCAAAGAAAACTTTTTTCTTTCTGGTGCGAGTATTAATAATTTAGAACAAATGTAGAAGGTCTCGATATGCTGCAAAAAATAATAAAAAAGTTATAAAAAATCAAAACAAGAAACAACCAAGTTTTGTAAGCAATGTTGCTCTGGGACCGGCAAAATTGTTTTCATGTTTTGAAATTTTTGGCAAATCAATGTCCATCCAAATGACTTCCGAACTGGATCAGCCGAATTCTGCCAGCCATGCTCGAGGCCCGGAACTATACGTTGCAAAGTTTAACTTTGATCCTGTTGGCAAACGGAAGCAGCTACCAATGATCAAAGGGGATGTCGTAAAAGTCCACGAAAAGACACCGAATGGCTGGTGGCGCGCAAGCATCAACCACAGAATGGGATGGTAAAAGCCAACGATTGTTATACAAAATATACGTTGTTCCCTCTCTCACTAATTCGGTATCAATGATCATAGGATTCCGTCAAACTTTGTTAGCCCATTAGTTGTCGATCAGTCCGCCATTCTAGCTGAAAATAAGGTTCAGTTTGTTTTTGTTTTTTGAATTTCCATAAGCTGCTTTCGAGTGGTTAGACCTAGTCTTATTAATGCAAAATTCGTTGTACAGTCGATTACTTCAAATGGAACAACTGTTTCGGTTGTAGAAGATGGGGCACCAAGATCAAAAAGTACACGTGACGAACCTTCATTCCAAGAACACGTGTCTATTCTCGAACACAATAACAGCAACAATACTTCTGCAACAATGACCAGCAATTCGATTTTACCGGAAATATCGGCAACAGAATCGGATCCCTTGCTGGATGATATAGCACCTCCACTACCACCGAAAGATATTGGCGAAAACTTCGCGATGTTTCAAATGCCGGCTGCAGCGAAACTTCAACTCGATTTAAACTTTCGAAAGAAAACTTTTTCGTCTGAGCTTTCTCCTCCTATGCTTCGTCATATGTCCAAGCAGGTTTTGGAAAATTTTTATTTGTTTCCTTAATTTTTATTTTATTTTATTTATTTCATTTTATTCTTTTTTCTAATAGTTGCCACCACATTGGGGAGAGCGAATTAGTGCTCATGATGGGAAAAAATACTACTTCAATTATATAAGTGATAAAACAACTTGGAATTTAAGCGACATTAACCACGAAACAGGGGATCTGGTTTGGCTTATTTCGTCTTTGTGGTTCTCGCACTTACTGAAAAATAAAATAAAAGGTCAAACTACCGAAATCTTTAAGGGCTGTTCAAACGCAGATTCAAGATTTATCATCTTTTGAGTATCCAAAATTTGAGACGGCCGAAATTTGGGCTGACTTGATTCAAGAAATAGCGCGATCAATTCAGAAGCTTGACGATCTCGTAGCAATTAATCAGAAAGACAAATATACAACCGTTTCTAAATCTCTTATCGAAAATATGCGCATTTTTTTGCTTGTTTCGTCAAGCAATTCGACAAACACTGCTCAGAATTACGATGAAGAGCGATTGTCATTGATTAATCATCATGCTGTAATAATGGGGGCGCTATCGAAGCTGGCGCATACGGCAATGTTAGCGTCAGCACTCTGGGCGCCTCCTGATTCGACGGCAAATATGATTGCTGAAGCAGCAAATGTTTTAGTCGCAGTCAGGGCATTTGCAAACTCGAGAATGAAGTCTGAATTCAAAATCAACGAAGAGCTCTTGGTAAAATTGAAAACTTCTGCTTCTGAGAAAAAAGAGTTGGCTGTTGACTCATCCGATATTAGTATTGTTATACAATTAAATAAGAGCGTGGAGCAAATTCAAAGCAATATCTCTGCGATTGTCAAGAATCATCACGAAAATAATAGTAATTCGCCAGATTTTTTTGAGATGGATATAAATCACACTATTGCGGCTTCCAAAAATTTAGTCGCTGCAGCTGGTCGAGGCGTTATTCTTGATGTTTCTTCAAGGGAGCTTGTTTACGAACTTCAAGAATATCTTTCGCTTTCTCAAAACGCAGGAAAAACACTTTCTGAAGCGTTTTCTGCTCTTAAAAATCAAAGGGCTGAATTATATTTTGATGGCTTGATTCTGCTCTTGAACAACGTGCTGTCATCTGCTATTGGCTTAACGGTTTCTTTCAAATTTCTCGTTCTAGAAAAAATTTTGTATGAAGAGGATCAAAATTATAGAGGTATTCGAGAAATTGAACACACTGGATCTGCATCAATAAGTCCCACTGTTCCTTTGAGAGGTACAGACAGATCTGAAACCGGATCTGTCAAGAAATCACCATCTCGTTTTATGTTTCGCATGTCAAAGAATTTAAAAACAGTCAACTTTTCATTTTCCAGATCTCGATTGGTGAATATCTTTTTTATTTTGAATTCTGCCCGGTTGAACAAAAATAATAACAAAAACAAAAACCAATCAACTATATTAATCTACCAACAATAAAACAGTCTTCTCCTGTACCCAGTATGTCTAGCATGATGAGTGATTCACTTACGTTGGAAAGACCTTGGTATCTGGACGAACGCTACAATTTCACAAATATCTCATTCACTTCCACTGGTGCTGTTAGAGGCGGTACTTTAGTTGCTCTTGTTGAACTTTTGACCCACCACGAAAGCGACGATACGATTTTTATGCAAACTTTCTTGCTAACATATCGGTCGTTCACGACTGCGCAAAAACTTTTTCATTTACTGAAAGCAAGATTCCTTGTTTCTCCACCTGCAACTATTGAAATGAGTGAACTGACGGATTGGGAGTTAAATGAAAAACGTGCAATACAAAAACGGTTTGGAAAAAAATTAAATTAAATTAAATTAAAAATTGTTTCAGTGTATTCTCCGTATTGAACTCTTGGACTTCAACTTTCTTTTACGAAATCGATGAAAAATCTGTGTTGGTTGATATCATGGAATTTGCAAAAAACGAGATGAAAGCCGAAACACCAACCCTAGCATCCCTGTTATTCAAGGCAACAGCTACAATTTTGGAAATTTTTGAGACAGGCAAATTTCCTGAGACTACGCCTCTTTTCGCCCCACTTGATCTCAAAAGTGATTTGCTGGGTATCAATTTCACGGATTTAAATGACACTCAAATCGCAAAGCAGATTACTCATCTTGAAAGTACGGCGTATTCGAACCTTCGTCCATTCGAATTTTTGGAGAAGGCATATCGTGATGAGTTCCGTTCACCGAATGTTCGGAATATAATAACTTTGTCAAACCAAATTACTGGATGGGTTATTCAAACAATTTTGAGTGAACGTGACATTGGCAAACGAGTTCGAATCGTTAGGAAATACATTGTTCTTGCTGAAGTATGTTTTCTAAATTTCTCTTGCTGAGTGTTGTTAAAAAAGTAACCACCCAAATCTTTTTTTTTTTTTTTTCTCCTTTAGAATTGTTTAGCCCTGAAAAATTTCTCAAGTTTAACAGCAATTATTGGCGGTCTGAGTTCTTCGGCTGTTTTTCGATTGCGAAATACATGGGATGGTATTGGAAAGCAAATGTATGATAAATATAAATCTCTCAAACACATAATGGGAAGCGAAAAAAATTTCGCAACGTATCGCGACGCACTGAGAAATAGCAATGGTCCGTGCGTTCCTTACCTTGGAATCTATTTAACCGATCTCACATTTATTGACGATGGCAATGCTGATTATTTACGACCTGAGTGGCAAAATGAGGATGAAAGCCAAGACTCTCCTGTCATCAACTTCTCGAAACGAGCAAAAGCAGCAGAAGTGATTCGGGATATTCAAAAATATCAACAGTGCAAGTACGAACTTATGACAATCAAGGAAATGGAGTTATTTTTGAATCAAAATCTGAATTGCTATTTGAATGAAGAGGAGCTGTTCACTTTGTCGTTGGAGGTTGAGGCACGAGAAACAGCGGAAGAGCATCTTGGAAAAGCAATCGTACAAAGCGGATTGCTAAATAAAAGCCACTAGAAAAAGAAATTTTTAATCACACAAAAACACATTACGCCAATTTTTTGTCCACCATTCCTTGAACAATCATTTTTTTCGTCAGTCCACTCCTTTTTTCAACTTCGGCATAAACTTTGTGAGAAACATCATCTCCTTTTCGTTCGCATATTGCTACTGTCAAATCAAATGCTGCTTTGCGGGTCGCTGATTGTTTGTGATCCAAACCATCAACTATAAATCTGATGATGCGATCCCAGTAACATCCTTCCGAAACCTCATCACCCGAGAATAAAATATCATCATCACCATTCCCTTCAATTCTTTTGGCTTCCATGAGGGCACTTGTCGCAAGTTCAAAACAATGCCGTCTTTTAATAAATTCAGGACCAACTTCGAGAATATGAACTACACAGGATAGGAGCGTTTTTGCTTCAAAAGTTTGCTTAAATGTAGAAAGAAGCGAGTTCAGTTCATATTCGATTTCAAGTGCATCTGTGTCGCCATCCTAAATTATGTTCTTAATTTATCAAATTTTCAAAATTATATTTTGCTTACAATCACAGACCCCTCAAAATGAAGAGCTGCCGTTAAAACATCTGTGGCTCTTCCATCGACAGCAAAATTTTCAACTAGAGCATGCAATAATTTCAATCCAGCTTTTGTGGCTGCGGCAGGCTGATTTAATCGTTTAAAAAAATATATTATTCTTTAGCAAATATCTAAAGATAAAAAAATAAGAAAAAATAGCCCACCATGTTTGCATCTCCATTAATCTCAGCCATAATAAAATCAATTACTTGTTCCAGTCGATCTTCCAAAATCCCAAAGTTTCTCTTTTGCTGAGAAAACTCCCATAATGCAGCCAACCCTGCTTCCATTGCCTCGCGAAACGATGTATCAAGACTGGCTGGACTTGGAGTATGCGGAATCGAATTTATTCTATCCGGAATTACAGTTATGTCTCCAAAAGAAATCGAAGTTGATTTCTTCAAAGTTGGACGAGGTGTTGCAAATTCATCAACTGTTTGTTCAACCCTGTTTTCTTTTTTCGGTGTGGTGGCAATTTCAGAATCTTGTTTCTTTTTTGAGCTTGGTAAACCAGATCCAACTGTTGGCAGATTTCGGACTTTTTCGGATTTCAAAGACGGTGTATGAGACGGAGGAAACACAGTTTTTGTGTCAAGAAATTTGGAAAGTTCATTTTGGAACAAATTTTTGTTTGACGTTGGCGAAGAGTCGGTGCTTTGCGAATCCAAGATTTTGTTTTGCTGTTGATCTGCAATTTCAATGCTTTTTTCAACAATCGTTTCAATGAGTTCTTTCTTTTCATCTTCATATTTAGCGACAGGCTCCTCTATAAAATTGCTGGAATTCTCAGCGTATTTATTATCACCCTCACTCTGCGAGCTTGTCTCATCGTTTGCAGGTTCATTCGTGTGATCATATTCATTAATATCACCGTCATGAATTGTATCGAGTTTCTCCGTATGCTCTTCTACATCATCAGCCAGAGAAACATCGTTTTTCAAATCAGGATCAGCTGTTTCAATACTAGACGAGTCTTCTTCGGCTATAGATTCCCAAGAATCAATCGAAGCCCGGCTCTTCTTTTCAACGACTGGAGCAACGTAAATATTTTTCGGCGATTCGGCTTCGCTTGGTCGGTCAACAATTCCGGGTGAAGAGACATACCGAGGAAGTTGAGAGCTTCTTCTTCGAGTAGACTTGGCAGGGTTAGTCGAATTTATTGAGTCATGAGCAGCAGGATCATTTACTGCAATATTCGCGGCAATAGTAATACTAAGATTGGACTTAAAAAAAAAAAATGAAAAAAAAAAGAAACAAATTACTTTCAATTTTTTATCAGTAGTCATTAAACAAACCCGTCTGATAGCATCCAAATCTGTTCGCGCCAATGAAATATCCGATGTTTGGAATAACGTATTAACTGCTTTTTTTTCTGCTGGTTTTGTGGCTGCCCACGCTGTCCAAAAAGCATCACCGCCGACCGCCTGAAGAGACGCAATGCAAAGCTTTACAGATTTTTGAATCGCCGCATCAGTATCAGCAGCTTGCAAAAAAATACGAGAGGTGAAAATTTTCATGTCTAAGAAAGAATTAGTTACTTGTGTGAAAAAAAAAAAAAAACAACAGAAAACCCACTTGATGGTCTGCTCAACACAATTTTCCATTCATCCTCACTAATTTCGCTCAAAATTGCAAGACAGCCTGCTCGAATTTTCAAGATTTTTGCAAACCCTGGGTTATTAACCGCATGTATACACGCCAAAGCTTCCATCTCGATCCCAAACCTGTCTACTATACACGCAAGCACCCGGCGGCCCAAATCAATAGTGATTGAACGAGATTTTGTTTGCTGATAGAACGAAACTCCAGCAACTCGTGGGACAATGCTGTCAATAATTTCCGGTACAGAGTATGCGCTCTCAAGAAGAGCCAAAAGTCCTTCGAGCGCAGCATTTATACATTTTGTTTGGTTGTCTGAAATTCCCAAAATATACGCGTCACAGAATTTTGTCGATTTCAAACGAATTTCTGAAGCCATGGTAGGAATCACAGAGGCCGATAAAGTTGAAATGTATGACGTCAGATATTCGAGGCCGGCGAGACGGACGGTCCAATCTGAGTTCTTGAGTCGGTTAGATAGTTGGACAAAGTCGAAAATTTCGATTGGTTTTGAAGTGGCAGATGGTGGTCGAGTCTGGGTTGAGGCTCTGGAAATTGACGGCCTTTTAAGGTTAGAGCTTGCCGTTGATCTGAGTCCAGAAATTTGCGACGCATTTAATTGCTCCTCATTGACTTTTTGTAAAGATTCGGCAGTTTGCACCATTGGAACTCTGAGAGCTTTCGCTTTTGATAGAGTTGGGCGATTTTCGAGAGTACTAGATGATGGTATGTTTTTGATTTCTCGCGGAACACGTTGAGCACCCCCAATATGCTCAGTTAGAATTGCGCTGCTGCCGTTGTGTAAGCTGTTGTCTTTTGCATTCACAAATAATTGTTACTATAACGGAAAAAAAAGGCAAGCGAAACTTTGACTCACTGGATGGGCGTTCAACCAGCAGACGTCTGGCAGGAAGTCCCGTCTCGCCAATTGGAAGTCTTTGCGCTTTCGGCAATTCGCTACCATGCCTTGCTCTCTGTTCCACATGTTCAATTACAAAAGATTGGGTATCTGAATCCAGGGAACCAATATCGTCGTCACGAGACCCGGTGTCTGGAGTAACTGAGGCTGTTCGCACAATTGGTGCCCGGGAAGGACCACTCGGGCCAGCATTATTGGTAAAAGTGGGTGGACCACGACGAAGTGGGAGTGTCTTGCTGACACCGCCTGGCACAGCAGATGAGGCAGGCAAATGTTTGCCAACTTTGAGGTATTTCGCTGCGACATCAGGAAGTGAGGTAACAAATCTGAAAAGCTTGTGAGCCAAATGATTAAATTAACAGAAACAATATAAAAAAAAGAAGCCTTCAAAAAAAAATCAAAAAAAAAAAACCTCTCGAGCCTATACGGGAACATTTCTTTGTACAACTCAAACAATGACTTAATCAATCCTCTAACTTCTGGCGTCGAATCCACGGTCCCATTTTTAATACAAGCTTCGATAGCTTCAACATATTTTTCCAATTTCGCGACAGAATTCACGCCCATGAGTCTGTTCAAGCACTCAGCTGCCGCAATTCGCAAAGTTTTTGACGGCGACGGTGCACAAATACCGTCCATAAGCAACGTAACGAGAGACGGAACTCCTGCCGAATCAATAATAACTTTCAATGCATTCACTGCACACGTGACAATAATTTTGTTTGCCCTCGTACACAAGCGCAGCAGCGCGGGCAAAATAAAGTCTGCTAAGCTTTCAAACTTTTCTTCGAGAGATTGACCCAACACTTCGCAAAAGAGCATGGCTGTTCTGGATAAACGCGTCCGTTCTGTCGACAGCTGTTTTCGCATCATACAAAAAAAAAAAAAATCAACGGGGGCGCAAACAAAAAAAAAAAAACCGAAGGGAGGGAGATGTGTATGAGTTTTTGACTAACCGCGAGAATAATTGGCTGCTTCAGCTTCTTAACCACTAATATAAAGTTTGGCTGCTGACAGCTTCCTTTAATAACCGCCATGTAGCGCGTCAATCCGTCGTCCATTTGGACCCAAGTATCTTCCGACTCCTTCTGGGCGAAAACGGCCAACAGCACATTGGTTTCGGCTTCGACGCCATTCGAATCAAGCTAAATAATGATTTCGTCAGTAAAACAGCCAAGATTGCAAGACAATCGTACTCTGATTGGATGTCCTTGCATTTCAGTTTGGGGAAATGCCGTTTTTCGGGTCTGTTGCTGTGTCTTGCTCAACTTTGCTTTCGAAAAACATATGTTTAATGTTAGAGAAAACAACTTCTGGCACAAGTTGGCTCACGTTGCTTTGTTGGTTCGGAACTGAAGAATTTTCAACAAAAAAAAATAAAAAACAAAGCAACAAAGCATCGACAAAGCATTGCAAAACAAACAAAGAAGTTCTCAACCCCGCAAAAATATCTCATAATCCAAAAATAATTCTGATATCAAGCATTATTTATTTCTTCTTTGATCGCAACTGGTTTTGCACATTTTCGATTTTCAATAGCCTGTCAAACATGTGAAAATAAAGGCAATAAACATACGCAAGAAAAAAGAAAAAAAAATTTACCCTTGTCTTTGGGCAGATCATTTCTTCCCATGAAATTGGAATCATTGTATGCCCTGAGAAGATAAATAAATAAATTTTAAAAAAATTTCAAAAAAACCAAAAACCTGCAACGCTTGTTGCTAATATTACGCCCAATTCGTTTTTCGCAGTTGATAAATAATACGACCGGGAGTCACCAAGCGAAATAACTTCGGCTCTAGAAAAAAAAGTTAATAAATCGCGTATAACCTCTCTCTCTCTCTCACCAACCTCACAACATCTCCCGGCCGAAACGAACTATAAATCGACACTTTATCTCTCTCAGTTGCCCGCACATCCTGCACCCTTACGATTCCCTGGAAACTGTCCGCGCACGGCTGCTCGCCCACGACCATAATCATCAGCGTCGCCTGCCGCGGATTCACCCGCACTATCTTGCCCGTTACCACCGCCCCAACTTCCGGCACAGCTGCTTGTAGCTTTTTCCGCGTTTTCGAAATCACTTGGATTATGTCAGGTTGTTGGCTGTCGGTGCTCGGCATGCGGTGTACTGTTCCGACGGTTGAGGCGAGAATGTGGTCGCCGACTTCGACGGTGCCGTGCGATGCTGTTGGTGGATATGGTATTTTTGACTCTTGAGAATCATTGCATCTCTGAAAGAATGTTAGGTTTGTAGATTCGCTTTGTTGTTACCGATAAATTCGCCCACTAAGCCCAGTCGTTCGCCTGGTGTCACAAACTTGGTTGTCATTTTTGTTTTCAAAAAAGAAACAAAAAAGTGAACAATCTTTGTTGCCGTTTCCTCAAACATTCATGTTCTTCTCCTCTCCACCAGCTCTCTTCCGATTATCGACTTCAGCCACGTCCAAATCCTCCTCCAAAACAGCAACTGCTTCCTGAACCTTCTCGCGCAAAGCCTCCGGCATTTCCAGCAGCTGCAGCAACTCACCGTTACTCATTTCGAGCATCATTCCCGTCACTTTGCCTGCTAACGGACGGTTCACTTGCTGGATCACGGGAAACAGCGCTTCGCCAAGCACACGTTTCTGCATCGCGTAAGGCATTGTCGACAATGACGCTGCATTTAATCTTGCTTTTGATTCATGTTCATACTGGTGCTGTTGGTGATATTGCTGCTGTTGCTGCTGCTGTTGATTAATTTTTTGCCGCATCGGCACTGACCCGACAAAAAGCGGCGGTTGGTTGAAACGAAGCAGCTGAACGGGTCTGGATCCTTGTACTCCTGCTGCAGTTCCAGGCTGCCCATTACCAAGAAAACCGCCGCCGCCGCCACCAAGACCACTACCATGATTGTGTTGCCGCGGTGGACCGCCATTTTGGAACTGTCCAAGCGCTTGTTCTTGGCTCAACTGCTGATGTTGCTGCTGCTGAAGCGGCGGTGGCGGAACCCAGCGCGTTGGCGGCATGCCGTTTTGATTAGGTGTAAAAAACACTGATCCACGCTGCTGCTGCTGTTGCTGCTGCTGCTGCTGCTGCTGCTGATACTGGAACGCGGATTGTTGAGAATAATGCTGAAATTGCTGATGATATTGCGGCTGTTGGTGTTGCGGCAAAGAAGAAGCGGCAGAAACCGAAAGTGCCAAAAGCGGCGGAACCCTGCCGCTGTTTGGGTAACCGCTTCCGGGAAATCCCGCAGAAAATGCAGCCTGGGCACGCAGTGACATTTGTGCCGAAATTTGTGCATACCGGTCTTCCTTTCGCTGTGCTAAAGCAACGTAAATCGGTTTTCCGTAAACAAGCTTCCCATTCATTTCGGCGGCAGCCTTGGCAGCATCTTCTGGAGTCGAGAAACAAACAAACCCGAAGCCACGCGAAATTTGCGTCGTCTCGTCAACCATAACGCGAGTGGAAACAATGGTTCCGAATGGAGAAAATTCATTCCGGAGAGTTTCGTCATTGATTCCGACTTCCAAGTTTTTGATGTAAAGGTTCGATACTGCTGCGGCTGCTGCACCTTGATGGTGGTGGTGAAGAGAAGAGCTCATCTGAAATTGTTGCTGTGGTAATAGTTGCTGCTGTTGGGGGTATTTAGAATTTTCATCGCCTCTCATTCTCTTCTCTTCAAGCTCTCTGCGCAACTCTTCTTCGCGTTCAGCCTTCTTCTTTGCGCGCCCAACATATATTTGTTTTCCATTGATTTCCGTCTCGTTCATTTGCTCAACTGCAGCACCCGCGTCCTCAAAATTCTGAAAATTGACAAACCCAAACCCTTTCGATTTTCCAAAATCATCGCGCGACACAACCGCGCTAACAATCGGCCCGAACGTGCCAAATAGTTCTCGAAATTTTTCATCCTCAACACTCTCATCCAAATTCTTGACAAACACATTCGTAAACCTGACCCTCGCCGCCTCCTCAATCCGCTGTACGCGGTCCTTGCGGGCAACATGCAGCCCCACATATACTTGCTTATCATTTAATAGCATTCCATTCACATGCTTGATTGCCGCTTCGGCTGCCGCAAGTGTTTCGTAATGCACGAACCCATACCCTTTGCTCACCCCAGACCCACCTTCGTCAAGCATTACTTTGCATGACAGGATCGGGCCGAACGCCGAAAACACGTCGTGTAGCGCCTTGTTGTCGATCGCGGAGTCCAGATTTTTGATGAATATATTTCCAGTGCCGGCGCGGCGAAGGGACGGGTCGCGTTGCGACCACATGATGCGGATCGGGCGGCCTTTGAGGACTGTGTAGTTTAGGGTTTCGATTGCGCGTTCGCCAGAGTCGAGCACGTTGTAAAAGTTGACATAGCCATAACCCAAAGATTGCCGGGTGATGGCATCGCGGCATATACGTATTGATGCAACTGGGCCAACCATGTTGAAGAGGTCAAAAAGTATCGCTTCTGTGACGGAAGGATCTAATCGTTCACCAAAAAATTTTAAAAAAAAACATGTTAGTGATGCTGTGCAGAGTTTTAATACATGTAGTTTTTTTAATTTTTTTGTTGGGGTGTTTTGTTTTGACTGCTTGAAAAAAAAAAAAA
>JADGJH010000159.1:0-27476 GCA_027596945.1 Physocladia obscura
ATATCCAACATAATAAAAGAAAGTAATTGAAATACTTTTCTATATATTTTACAATTCATTGCTCTCCTTTTTTATGACTACAGTTGACTTTCAGCCTTATTTTTCACTTGTGCCGAATCATAACAGAAACAGAAGAAAAAAACCAAAAAAACAATAGGCTGTCATACCAGTTGAAACTGTTAAAGGTCGGGTAGAACGGTTAAGATTTTGTGTAAAATTGGTTGCTTAATTTATTGCACGATTGTGTTACACAGAAATTATCAAGAAATGAAGACAAAAAAATTTGAATCTTTGCCCTTCTCAACGACAGCTTGGGAAAGTCGAGATATTGCCGCATATTTGCAATCTTTGCTAAAGCATCAAACTTGACAGGACAGAACGGTGTGCAAAAATTAACCTCTTTTGCAGCCGTGAATAATGTTCGTGCCGCCAACACACTTTCCTATTGTTTCAAACTTCAACTTTGATAACTGCGCTCAATAAGCCGGTGTGCTTATTATCCCAGGTGGAATAGATTTTTCCGTTGCTTGCAATCACGAGACTGGCGAGTGGAGTCACTGTGTGTGTCGCAAGCAAATTCTTGATACTACTGCTTTGATTTATTTTATTTGGTTGCGAATTCGAGAATTCCAAAAAAACATGACCGCGAATAACGCCACCTAAGATAGCTGCCACGTATTTTGGAATTACAGCAGAAGGGTCAAGAGAAGAATTGGTTGGTGGATATCGAGACTTCATAAACACAGCCGCAATTTGTGGTAGAATGCCTAATTTCCCAAATGGAAGGCTGGTCCTACGTTATAAAACGATATTTTCGCTCGCAAAATCTTTATAAATAATATATTTGACACTCCCAAAGATCAAAAATATCCACCCGAAACAGCAATATCCCCATAAGTAGCGTAAGTGAGCATTGAGTTTACTGGCTTAACACTGTCACGCCGCTGCGCTGGAACTAATATTCAATCAGGCACGAATTGATGGAGAAACTGAAGTTGCCGTTTTCGGAATTTCATTTGGAACATATCCACCATACTTACGAAATTTAAGCATGCATTATTCCCGGAAAAATACACATAAACATACCATCTTCTTACGCCATCCATATGATTTATCAAGATTTGGTTGATTTGCAGAATACTATTTCTCTGTCTGCATACTCGTAAGCAATTTGATTGCCTTAACGTGCCAAACCAAACATCCGCGTGACCAGCAGCAACAGCACGAAAAGCAGGCGGCGCACTGAGAGAAGGCGCCGAACCCAGTCAGATCTTTCTGCTATCCTCTCATTCAGCTAGGCATTCGAATCGAAACACGGCGCCGTCCGATTCCCGTTGACTCGCGTTGGAAACGTTCTGAGTTATTTGGATCGAACGCGTATTGATGAAAACAACATACTTCATTTTGAAAATAAAATTGGAATAGAAAAAAGTTGTTTGAAATAAATATTCAATTAATTTGGAATTGAATGCTGAATGTCGAGATGCCAATATATTCAAATCAGGCTGAAAAAGTTCAGTCAACACTTTTTTGTGATGAGGTATTCCGCGTTACAAATAAGGCACGTGATGGTCACCGAAATTCCAAAGACACTCAGTTTAAAGAGTAAAATGAAGAGCAGTGCGAACAGCTCTCCTGTGGAAAATGGATGGGGCATTAAATTCAAAATTAATTTTCCTTTTTTAATACTCTAAAAATAAAAATGAAGCAAATTGTTTATGAGTATGCAGGCAGAGAAACAGTATTCTGTAAATCAACCAAGGCTTGTCGAAGAATTGCCTTGTCGCCAAACTTTTTTGTCGGAATCACATTCATGATATCGTCAACTTTTTCAGTTAACAGTGAATACCCAGTAATTCGTTCCTCTGTATTTTAATTTTAATATTTTAAAAACGTGATATTTTTAGACAAACCTTTCGCTTTGGCAAACCCGACTTCTCCACCTCCGTTTCTGAAAATCCAAATTGCTGCTTTATCTGGATCCCATTCATGCACTCTTGACATATCAAGAACCTCGAATTTCAATGCGAGAGATGGCTTTCGGTGTTCTTTTGTGGATGATCCGTCAGAGCTGTCGTGATGAGGCTGTTGTTGCTGAAAATTGTTTATGTCGTCGAAAAACGACGTTGTTGCGCGCGGTTTGTCTGAATGAAGACTTGATTTGGAGTAGATAAGCAAAATGATAAAGTAGATAAAAAAAAATGAAAAAAAGAAAAGAAAGCACGGGAAAAAAACCTGTCAGGAATACGCCCAGTGTTAGAAAAATAAGAAGAAGACGGTGTGGTTGCAGTTGCAAAACTGGCGATGGGTGCAGCTTCAGGCGTTACCGGCAATGCCTTCGTGTTGCTGTAGTTATTGTTTGTTTGAATAGTGCTATTTGTTTCGTTTTTTTTCAAACTTGGCATTCTCACATGTTCTCCCTATCGTATTCTTGTTTCTTGTACTTTCTCGCGTAAACGAAATATGCAAATGCAAAGATACCCAAAACAGCGATGACTCCGCAAACGCTGCCGACAATAACTGGCACATTTGTGCTGCTCGTGTTACTTATGCTGCCACTAATGTTGCTGCTGTTATTGCTTATGTTCCCAGTTTTGCTAATGCTATTGATATTATCACCGCTGCTGTTACTGCTGCTAACACCAGCAGTATCACTATTGGTGGCAGCCGTGATAACAGCCGAAGCAGATGTTGCAGCTAATGTTGTCGAACTAGTTGTAGTAACTGCAACGACACTACTAGCCACAGCAGAAGCAATGGTCGTTGGAAGAACTGCAGATGGACCAGGAGAAGAAGCCGTCGATGGATATCCAGATAATACAAATGCAGTAGTACAGCTCGTGGTCGAACATGTAACTTCCCAAACCGGATTCGTCAACGAGGTTGGTCCTGCGTTGTAAAGTGTGACTGTCCCGCTTACAGAATCTACACAAAACAATCCATTTGTGCCGTACGTTCCCAATGACCAGGAATATCCGCCAGAAACAGAAATATCACCGTCAGTCGCGTAGGTGAAGGTTGTGTTTACAGGTGCGCGCGTGACTGAATAGTCACTCCATACTGACAGACCACTGTGCTCAAACTCGTATCCGTTCAAATACGGAGTAATGGAACTGCTGTAGTAGAAGCCGAGATTGCCGTCGTCTTGAATTATGAGTATATAGAGGTTTGTTCCTGATGCAGTGAAGAGGGCGCCGCATGTTGTGATTACTGTTCCGGGGGGAATACACACTTGGTTTCCTTGCGTATAGGATGGAGGATATTTGCCGTATGATTCGCAGCGGCCGTTTGTTCCGATGCTTCCTTCTGACATGTTATCTCCGCCTGGTTTGTTCACAGAGTGGGTGACTGGTCAGAAAAATTTTAATTTTTTCTCTTTTCAATTTTTTAGTTTTTATTATTTTTGTTATTTCTTACTATTTTGCTCAATTTGATATAATTGCCAGTTTTTTACGCAAGAAGAAAGGTTCATTCAAACATAGCTTTTTCAAATTCCCAGAACTCCATCAGTGGACGTAATGAGTATTAAACGAATGAATTATTATAGACGCAAAATCGCAAATCAAATTAATGAAACTTTTTTCGGTCATCGAATATACATAGTGCCTCAAAAATTTCAAAAAGCGCTGAGTCGATAAAATCAAAAAATTTGTATCTATTTCAGTTTCTTTGACCCCGTTCATCACCCCCCTATAAAACAATGGTAACAACTCACACCTGAAAGGTGGAAAGGGTACGACAACGGGGGTCACATAAATGACAATAGTGCCGGAAGCTTGATTAAGCATTGCTTGCTAGCATCTAGTGTCACAAAATTTCACGGTTAATCACAATACAGTAATCTTCATTTTTTATTTACTTTTTTGCGTTTTTTTTTTAATGTTTGTTTTCATATTATTTTGTTTCTAAGAAATTTTTCAGATTTTCGTTGGTTCAGATATGACAGTAAACAAATTCACAAAAAAAAAATTAATACAGGGAAATGTTTTAATATTGGCTAGGTCGGCAATCATTACAATTGCAGGAAAACAAATACTAATCATAGATTCCAACATAGCAGTTGAAACCATATTCATGGTTGAGTAAATCAAACAGATAAAATGGTGGAGAGGAGTTTTCGATTGGCTGGGTTTTCACTAAAATGAGTCTACAAACATTCTATTCAACAGCGCTGAAGCTGACAGAAAGAGCAAAGTGGAATAAACTTTTCAGACTTAATGGCAAAAAGGCTTTTAAACAAGGTTTTGATTTATTAAAACTAGTTCAACGTGCAAGGAAATGTGCCAATGCCTTTCTTTCTTTTTTTTTTTTTTTAATTGTTTTCTCAAAAATCTTAACCAACGGCCTGCGGCTTTTTCTTCATCGCCCACTTCATGCCTTTTTCTTTTCTTCCTTTGTTTTGTGGTTTTCTTTCTTTCTGGTTTTTATTCAATAAAATCGGCAGTGAGGGTGTCTCGGCAGCCCCAAATCTGCCCGCGTTTTGCTGAAAACAGGCTCTCATTTTGTTTTTTCTTTTCTAGTTTGTTGCATGAAACATTTTCCCAGCAAGTTGAACAAAATTTTAGGTTATTGATCAAATTTTTTTAACACATTTCAAAAAGTTTTGTTGCTTAAATTCCACAAAAAGCCATTTGTATACATTAAAATTTTCCTCACAGAAAAGAAAGCAAAGCCCTTTTTAAATCATTGGATTTAAATATTTTAAATCCATTCAATTAATATAAGTTCAAGTTAAAACATCTAATAAGAAAATTTCAATAATGGCGAAGTTAGCAGATGAATCTCGGTTCTCTCGCATCGGGTACGGTGCATTGAGTTTGACGCAGACTTCCGACCGTGCTGAATGCTTGGCCATTTTACAACTTCTAGTTGACAAAAAAACCGCTTTCATCGACACGACTAACGTTTATGGGTTTAGATACAGTGAGGAATTGATTGGCGAATGTCTAAGACAAAACACGCGCAATAGGACCAAGATTTCCTTGTGCAAAAAGTTTGAATTTAATTCAGCAAACCCTTTTGTCGTTTGTGGTAAACCGGAATACGTCAAGGAATATTGCGATACTTCCCTCAAGAGATTTGGTGTTGATTGCATTGATCCTTATTACAAACACAGGTGGACCTGTCTTCGCAGCATTTTTGATGTACCTACATTGTTTTGCTCAGGGTTGATCCGGATACACCAATCGAGAACACCGTTACTGCCATGGCCGAGCTTGTCAAGAAAGGAAAAATTAGATATATTGGTCTTTGTGAAGCCAGTGTTCAAAGCATCAGACGCGCGCATAAAGTACATCCAATTGCGCCTGCACCAGTTGAATATTCGCCGTGGTCCACTGATCTCAAAACAAACCGTATTTTAGATACTTGCAAAGACTTGGAATTGTCGTTGTCGCATGTGCGCGTGAAAAGAAAGAAATTCAATTTATTATCAGCACGTTGAATAACCAACTTTTTTTTTTTCAAATCAGTCTCGCCAATCGGAAAAGAATTCTTGACGGCAAATACAAAACTCTCGATGATTTTGCGCCAGATGGGAGTCGCAAAGTGTTGCAAAGATTTCAGGAGCCTGCTTTTGCGCACAACGTCGAAACATTGAAGGAGATCGCTGATGCAAAGAAATATACTGTTGCTCAATTGAGGCTTGCGTGGGTTTGTGCGCAAGCACCACATCTTGTTGCGATCCAAATTAGAGGAGAATTAGGGGCTTTCAACGTTGTTATCCTTTCGAAATATTTTGAAGTCCATTACTATTGCCGGTGAAAAGCATATGTCGGAGTTTCTGGCTTTGTCGGGGAAATAAATGTTGGAATGTGACTGTGGATCACTTTTTAACTCTGTTCTGTTCCAAAAAATAAAATAATTCTTTTTCCTCCTTGAAATCTCTTCCATCGTCCGTCCTCAACTAACTGACTCCTCAAAACCCTGCTCCTGCGTCTCCCACACTTCCGTCAGCACTTCTCAACAATAAAGAATCCTTTTAAACCATTTTGAAACCATGAAAATCTTTTGCAATACGATTTTCCATTCCTTCTGTCAACCACAAAAAACTGTGCCACTGATAATCTTTTCTCGCAATCTGATTGGCTGACAGTTTCGCACCATAATCAGTCACAACCAAACCAATTGTTTTTATTTGTAGCCACAGTGAGATTGAATGATGAAAATGACAATCAATGGTGTGCTTTCCCGTTACTGAAAAGGTGTGGGCGCGACATTGAGGATTCTCAGCTCCGACGAATACCAACAATATACACATTGTTTACAAGTACATTGCAATTGACAGCTGCATCGAGGCTATTTAGTTTTATCATGACCTGATTCGCAACTGAAGCGAATAAAAAAGGTTTTCAATTTTTTAGTATATTGAAAGGCCTGGTTTTATGAACAATAGTTTCTTGAGTTTAATGAGGAAAAAAAGAAATGAAAACTAGTTCGTGAGCGAAGCCAAATTTTACCTGCTGTCAAAGTGGAAACTTTTCAAGTTCAAATTTCAAGCTTTCAGTGCTAATTAAGTTTATTCCAAGACGTAAATAAAAACTCGAAAGTGAATATTGTGAAACCAAATTGAAAGCACAAATGCCAAATTGAATTTTTTGAAAATCAAATGGGAAGAATCGCAATCACTCTGCTGACACCAGACGATCCAGAACAAACAGATTCAGTCGACGGTGGCGAAAGCAATATTGAGTGGATAAAAAGTCCACGTAAAAAGCGCTTGCAGCATAGAGTTTCCCAATACAGGTTGGCAGTTTTCCGTGATTTTATTAAAACTTTTTCTGAATCCAACATGATGAAACAGCATTGAGCATTGGGGCGATTTGCTCCGCCTGTCAAACTCGATTCTTCCCGATGTTTTTGTTCCAAGCTTGGTCTTGACTGCATGGGCAGCTCTTGTTTCTGTGTTTTACCTCGTCCCGCATGTCTGCTTTTTAAAGTTTCTCATCAAATCCCATTTTTGTGATTAATTTTTTTTTGAGGAGTGAATTAAAATAACATTGCAGAACCTGGGGATTGCCAAATTCGATACTCCTTATCACTATACTTGGATCTGCTATGTCACTGCTGCTTGTTTTTCGTGTAAACACAGCGTACGATCGATATTATGAAGGGCGCAAACTCTGGAATACTGTACATTTTCAAATCAGAAATCTTGCACGTTTCATTTGGATTTATTCTCCTTCCATTAGCGAAGAAGATATTTTTCGCAAAACCAGCGCTATGCATCTCCTCGTTGGTTTCGCGTCATCTACTAAGCATGCACTTCGCAACGAGCCAAGCCACTTATATGATGACTTGGGTCCTTACATTAGGCAAATTCCTCAATTTTCCCCGAAGATACGTCGTGTTGTGGGCGGACTTCCGATTCCGTTGGAGATTGCAATTCAATTGCAACGGTTTCTCAACAAATATTGTACTGCTGGTTATCCTGCATCAGCTTCAGTTTCTGCCCTTGTGGACGCTCTTTCATCATTTCATCGTATCAAAGCATCGCCGATTCCAGATGCGTTCAGAATTCATTTGAAACAGACTGTCGTAGTATATATTATTAGTTTGCCATTTCAGCTAGTAGCGTCTCCGTTGCAATGGTTCACAATTCCTTTTGTGTTTTTCTCCTCAATGATTATGCTTGGAATAGAGCGTATCGGTGCCAAAATTGAGAATCCATTCAACTACGATGTTAACGGTATGTCAAATTATTTTCTGTGTTTTTGTTTGCGAAAAAAGACTAAGCTTCGTTTTGTCTTGCAGACTTGCCTCAAGACGAGTTCTGTGATGCAATTGCGGCGGAAATTAAGCAAATTATTGATTCTGAAGATGCCAATGCAGATTCCAAAGGATGGATAACCCCATGCTCCCTGGAAATCCAGTTTGTCGAATTAGAGAATCTAAAGAAATTAACTATTGCTGCGATTCTAGCTCATAAAGAGAATACGGCATTAACTGCCGTAACTAGTGAGACTCATGGATTTTCATTTGATATGTTTGTTTCGGTGCAAGGGATGGTTGCGAAACTGGTCGGTCCGAGTCATTTGACATTGCGGACTGGAAATAGTACTTGAAGTCTCATGTCTTGCTTGATTAGTGTTAGTGTTCGTTTTTATTTTTCGTTGGAAAGTCGAATTTTTTGTGCTTCATAAAATTGCTGTCGATAGAATGCCATTGAATTGTTTTGAAATAAACTTACAATTTGGAATCCTAGTAATTAGCTTTTTATCTACGTCTTCCATTTTTACACCCATTGAATTCTTGATCTTGAACTCAATTCTCATACTCATGTTGTTTGACCATAAGGAGTCTTCTGCACTTTCCTTCGTGTTATTTTTTCAACAGTTATACAACAAAAAAAGATAATTAGGCGAGAATAACCACCAGTTGCAGTGAATTTCCTGTGTTCAGATTTTTAATCAATCATTTTTCGTTATTGACGTTTCTGACGAAAGAGGGTACCGTGGTTTTTTCGGTTGTGTATATTAATCGAATTAAAAACAGAAGCGTTTCGGCCGGTTGTTCGTAGGATATAATTCGGTAATATTGTCGTTCAAAATCTGTCAAATTGAGTTGGTCAATTTTTGAGACGAAAATTTCTATAGAGATACAATGCTCAAAACAAAAGAATTTGAGAATTTATTAAATCATAAATTTTTTGCAGATTATCAGTTCAGTTAAGAATAAAGAAGGAAAAAGGAAAGAAGAAAAAAATCGTTTTGAACGTTCAATTTTTTCGTTCAGTGGATCGAATTTTCATTCAGGAGCCGAAACAGGCCCAAAATATTCATCGAAATATGCCGAGAAGTGGGATACCATCAATCGTAATAGACTCGCAAGAATGGATAACGTCTTCTTCTGCTGAAGCAACCTCGTTGTACTCGAAACATAATAGCGAAGTCGCTAACGACCCTTCGTTTTTAAGTTCGAATTTGGCTCCGCATAAACGCAGCAGCTTATGGGAAATAGCCGGTAGTTTGTGGGAAATAGCCAGCAGCTTGTGGGAAAACAGTCCACGCAAGAAGCAGATGCAGCATAAAGTAAAGCAGTATAAGTAAGTGTCTGTGATTTGTGCTTTCATCTCTTGTTAATCGCGTGCGTTCACAGTGCTGAGCATTGGGGAGATCTTTTTCGGTTCTCGTATTCGGTATTGCCCAATGTATTTTTTCCGAGCATTGCGTTGGCTGCTTGGAGTGCCCTTATTTGCGTGTTTTATCTTGTTCCAGGCGTCAACTTTCTCCAGTTTGGTGACACATCCATTATTATTTTATTTCATTTGTTTAATGCATTAATGCAGAGACTATGGTCTGCCAAATTCAATATTGCTTGTAACTTTCATGGGAACTATCATGTCTCTCCTTTTGGTTTTCAGAGTAAACACGGCATATGATAGATTTTGGGAAGGCAGCAAACTTTGGAGTTCGATTATTTTTCAACTTAGGAACCTTGCTCGGTACTTTTGGATATGTTCACCATCTCAAACGCCAGAAGACTGGGTGAGAAAGACCAACGCAATGAACCTCTTAATTGCATATGCTTCAGCTGTTAAACATTCATTGAGAGACGAGCCAAGCCATAAGTACAGCGATCTTGGACCGTACCTTGAACATATTTCTAAATATTCTGCAAATTCACCACGCATTGCCGGTGGTTTGGCTATTCCGCTTGAAATTATGCTGTATTTCCAAGAATTTGTCGACAAAGAATGTCAAATCGTGTGGCTTCTAGCATCGCAATCCCTTTTAGCGCTTGAAGATTCGGTCGGTTCAGCTCATCGAATTAAAGATTCTCCAATTCCAGCAGCATACAGAATTTTTTTAAAGCATATGCTTGTATTGTATTTACTCAGCTTGCCATTTCAACTTGTGGCATCACCATTGCAGTGGTTTACCATTCCGTTTGTATTTTTCGTCGCCATGATGACACTTGGCATTGAGGTTATCGGCGTTTGGATCGAGAATCCGTTTGGGTACGATGCAAGCGGTAATTGAAGAAGAAAAAAAGAAGAACGTTTGATTCACTATCATTAATTATTATTTTAAAATTGCAGATCTTCCGCAAGACGAATTCTGCGACTCCATTGCAGCCGAAATCACACAAATCATGCATTCCCAAGACCGAGATGGAAAACATTCGAGACAATGGACTACACCATGCTCACTCGAAATTCAACGTGTTGATTTAACCCAACTTTGTGAGGTGACACGTACGTCAATGGCTGTTCGGCGAAGATCTTCGCCAACAGGAACTTTGACAAATAATGACACTGATCTTGTTCCCGTTCAAGGAATGGCCGCGAAGCTTGTTGGCTTGAGACCTGTGCCATCACAGCCGACAGTTGTGATTTAAATTGTTGCTTTTTGTTATTTTTTTTTGCTAGGTTTTTCTCATATTGTTTTCTAAGTGATAAAGAATGGTTATTTCTCAGTAATACGCAAACATAATAAAATGATAAGCTAAGTTTCCTTTTTACTGGTAAAGAAGATTGTCCACATACACTTAGCCAGGAACTCCACTTCGGCAGCAAATAGTGCCTTGAGCGCAGACTGCATGAAATGTTAAGACTCAGGTATTCCATCAATTACTACGCGCGACTTTGCAAAGTAGCGATGTGATGTATGACTTTGATGAGTATTCGGCGAATTTGAAAGGATCACTGAGGGCACTTCAGGAATTTGTTGAACAACATCCGAAGAAAAAAATTTTTTTTTCTCTTTTTTGCTTTACCCTTAAACGCGAACGGAGCCGAAACAACAGTGAGGCGTATCGATGTCGAGAAGTGCAATACCATCAATCGTAATCGAATCGGGAGATTGGGTAACCTCGAATTCTGCCGAATCCTTTTCCGTTTACTCGAAACTTGACGCGCCAAAGCGAACAAGTGAATGGGAGGGGGCTGGCGGCTCATTTTCGTTAAGCTCTAGACTGGCTGCACAAAAGCGTGCCAGTTTATGGGAAATAGCCGGCAGTTTGTGGGATAAAGCCAGCAGTTTGTGGGAAATCAGTCCACGCAAGAGGCAGATGCAGCACAAAATCAAGCAATATAGGTATGACGGTGCAATTTACGTTAATTAATATTTCAATAACGTAATCATTATCAGTGTTGACCATTGGGGTGATTTATTCCGAGTTTCGTATTCAGTATTACCAAGTGTGTTTTTGCCTAGTATCGCACTGGCAGCCTGGTCCACTCTCGTTTGCATATTTTATCTTGTTCCACACGTCAACTTCCTTCAGTTTGGTGGCACATTCAATATTTTTCATATCAATAATTTTGCAAAATATCACACAGAACCTATGGTCTGCCAAATTCAACATTACTTGTGACTGTATTGGGAACTGTCATGTCTCTCCTTTTAGTTTTCAGAGTGAATACGGCATATGACAGATTTTGGGAAGGCAGAAAGCTGTGGAGCACACTTCATTTTCAACTCCGAAATCTGGCCCGTTTCTTTTGGATTTTTGCACCATGCGAAACACCCGAAGACTTTACCAGAAAAACAAACGCAATGAACCTCTTAATTGCCTTCGCTGCTTCAACTAAGCACTCTCTTAGGGACGAGCCGAGCCATAAATACATTGATCTTGGACCATATCTTGAACACATTCCGAAATATTCTGCGAACGCACCTCGTATTGTTGGTGGCCTGCCGATTCCACTCGAAATAGCGCTACATTTTCAAAAGTTTGTTGACAAAGACTGCAAAGCAGTCTGGCTTCTCGCATCACAAGCAATTTCGGCGCTTGCGGATACTGTTACATCAGCTCACCGAATCAAAGACACACCGATTCCGGCAGCATACAGAATCCATTTGAAGCAGACGCTTATACTTTATCTACTCAGTCTTCCATTCCAACTTGTTGCGTCACCTTTAGGGTGGTTTACCATTTTAATTGTATTCTTTATTGCCATGATGACTCTTGGTATTGAGGTTATTGGAGCTTGGATTGAGAATCCGTTTGGATATGATGCAAGTGGTACGTCATATGCCAAAACAAAGGAGAAAAAATAATTTAACATATGAGAATCTGGATTAATTTTCTGTTCAATACTACAGATCTTCCACAGGATGAATTCTGCGACGCTATCGCAGCTGAAATCACGCAGATCATGCATTCTCAAGACCGATACGGTGCTTATTCAAAACCGTGGTTGACGCCGTGTTCACTCGAAATCCAGCGAGTTGATTTGGAGCAGCTTTGTGAAGTAACGCGTACGACAATGGCAGTTCGTCACCGTGCAACTTCACCAACAGAGACTTTAACTAATAACGATGCCGAACTTGTTCCTGTGGAAGGAATGGCAGCAAAACTGGTCGGTCTAAGACCTGTGGCGTCGCAAGAGACAATTGTTGACATCTAGGCCGTATCAGTGCTTTCCTATTTCCAGCATCTATCCTTTTTTTCCTTTTTTCCTTCTAATTTTTCTTTTATTTTAATCATTTGTCGAGGAGGATTTCCCTTCACTGCCCTGGCTCTGTTTCTTTTTGAGTAAGAATAACTTCATAAAAAATAAAAATATAACTTTGGAACGCCAGGGATTACCTTTCATTATAATAAAGTCAACAAACATTAAAAAAAAAAAAAAAAAGAAAGAAAAGATGACCGAAAGAAGTTCAACAGAATCAGCCACCACATGGGCAATTAGCAAATCTGGGAGTCTATTTTCGTCGATTCCACAGCCGCACAATGGCTGTGAAAGTGATAATGCATGGGAAGAATGCACCCGCAAAGCCCGACTCCAGCATAAAGTCAGCCAGTTTAAGTACGAATCCTATGTTTCGGGGCATATATTTTACTCATCGCGCGTCGTTCATACAGTTCAGAGCATTGGGGTGATGTTCTCCGTATTTCGAACTCGGTTCTTCCCAACGTTTTTATTCCCAGTCTCGTGTTGACAGTATGGGCTGCAGTTGTATGTGTGTTCTATCAAGTTACCAACGTCAATTTTCTCAAGTTTTGTTTCCCGTTTTCTTGATACTTTTTGTATCAAACCTGAATAACGCTACGCTATTATTTTAGAACAGCTCTGGCTTTACCGAATGCAGCCATTCTTGTGAATGTGATGGGAACTGTCATGTCGCTACTGCTTGTGTTCAGAGTAAACTCTGCGTATGATCGGTTTTGGGAAGGTCGCAAACTCTGGACAACGATTCATTTTCAATTGAGAAATCTCGGACGCTTTTTTTGGATATACGCTTCAAGCGAAAGCCATGAAGATCTCATCAAGAAAAAAAACGCCATGAATCTTTTGATTGCTTTTGCTGCCGCAACAAAACACATGTTGCGTGACGAAAAGAGTCACAAATATAGGGACTTGGGCCCATTCTTGGAGCACATTCCAAAATTTATATTAACTGCTGAACATACCGCCAGTGCTCTGTCGATTCCGAACGAAATAAATCTTCATCTTCAACATTTCGTCAATAACAATTGCAAAAATGTCTGGTTGCCAGCTTCACAGTCGATTTCTGTGCTTGGAGATTCATTAACATCACTCCAGAGAATCAAAGAAACGCCTATTCCAGTGGCGTATAGAATTCATTTGAAACAAAGCTTGGCTATTTATTTGCTAAGCCTTCCATTTCAACTTGTTCCGTCGTCGTTGCAATGGTTTACGATTCCATATGTATTTTTTACAGCCTTGATTATGCTTGGTATTGAAGTCATTGGAGATTGGATTGAAAATCCGTTTGGTTATGATGCAAATGGTAGGAGGTCTAATTTGTTCCCCCCGTTTTTATTGAGAAATATCCACAGATCTTCCACAGGACGAGTTCTGCGATGCAATCAAGGAAGAAATTCAGCAAATTATGAGCTTGAATGATATTAAAATCCAAGGATGGGTTACACCGCATACGCTTGGGATTAAATCCCTTCTTCAGAGTAAATTTCAAGGCGAGTCACGCACTGCACTACCAGTGGAATCACAAGTTGTGGAGACAAATCGGGGCTATGCACCACTAATCTCAATGGAAGGAGTTATTGCTCAAAATTATATGGCTGTAACAACCGAGGCTGATGCTGAGTGATACCAGTATTATATTAACAGAAGCTTGTGACAATTTGTAATAATTATAATTATTTATATTGCCATATTTTCATTTTCCATTTCATTTTAAAGGGGAACAAAAAAAACACATCTATATATTGTACAGAACAGGGAAGTATGTCAGGCACAGCATCAACCATTGTCAATATTGTGACGCCGGCTTTTCGTAGTTTTGGAAGTTCCTCTTCCCCATTGCCTGATTGGTGGCAATTGTGTGGTCAACTGGAAAATGAGGTAACATTATGGAAAGTAAGTCTTCGCAAGAAGCGAATGCATTCAGGTATTATCTATCAGTTTACACTTGCTTATTTCCAAGATTTGTGAGAGTTGAGCTCAATATATAATATGAATTTTAGCAGCGAACATTGGGGTGATTTATTTCGAATATCGTATTCTATGCTTCCAAACGTTTTTCTGCCAAGTCTTGAATTAACAGCGTCGTATGTTACTTTTATCTTGTACCAGACGTTGACTTTCTTAGGTTTTACAATCTATTTGATCCTGAGATAAATTATACAAATAAGAATAATAAAGACGCAGAACCTGGAATCTACCAAACTCGACTATTTTTGTGATTATAATGGGAACAGTGATGTCTCTGTTGTTGATATTTCGAGTAAACACGGCGTATGATCGATTTTGGGAAGGCCGAAAGCTTTGGAGCCAGATGCATGCGCAACTCCGAAACCTCACTCAATTGTTTTGGATATATGTTCCGTCAAACACGACAGCTCATGACGACTAAACGCGAAAACAAAACGCTATGAAATTTCTGATTGCTTTTGCAGCAGCTACTAAACACTCTCTTCGAGATGAAACAAGCCATGATCTTGGACCGTTTCTTGAACACATTCCAAAATTTTCGCAAAATTATTGTCACCAGCGCATGATAGAGCCTTCGGCTTGATACCAATTCAAATAAAAATTACATTCCATTTACAAGATTTCGTTTGTACGCATTGTAAAACAGTCTTACTACCAACATTGCAAGCAATTCAACCCTCACTGATTCTTTCACATCTTTGCATAGAATCAAGGAAACTTCAGTTCCTGCCGCATATCGAATCCGTTTGAAACAAACCTTAATTATATATTTGCTCAGCCTTCCATTCCAGGTTGTTGCGTCGCTTTTGCAATGGTTTACAATTTCGTTTGTGTTTTTTGTCTTGTTAATTACTCTTGGATTTGGATATGACGCCAGCGGTTGGTTTTAATATAATGTACATATTTTTGCTTAACGATGGTTTCTGTGCAGATCTTCCGCGACACGAATTTTGTGCCGTGCTTGCGGCAGAAATCACTCAAATTATGAACACTTCGCGGGATGAAGCTGAAGAAAAAAAAATTTGGGATGAATTATTTTCACTGGAATTGGAACGGATTGGTTTGGATTAGCTGAAAAGAATTTCACGAGTGGATATTTGATCCAGCTGTCGCTTTCAACAACGAACGGAAAGAATAGCAGCATAAATGCGGAATCTTACAAACTCAGGGGAATTCAGTATCGTCCGTGTCTTAATAAAAAATCAAAAATTTTTTCAAATTTTTTCTGAGGTCACACATTCCAAAATTGCTAGCGGTCTGCCGATTCAGAGTAAAATAATTCTTCAATTTCAATATTCTATTGGCAATAATTGCAAAATCGTCTTCCAGCTTTACAGTTAATTTCTGCATGAGAATTCGGGCACAACACTACTAAAAATCGAAGAAAACCCAATTTTGGTAGCTTATAGAATTCATTTGAAACAAATTTTGGCCATTAATTTGCTGAGCTTTCCATTTTCGACTTGCTCTGTCGTCACAGTAGTATATCTGAAGATGGATGATATCACTTAGGCCGACCGACTGATTTAATTGCCAATGAAAATGTAAATCCTATGATTGAAGTCTTTTTTCACGACTATGGCTTTGTGTTAACAAAAAATATGGGGTCCCATTTTATCATTTAGTTCAAAGTACTTTCCATTCTGCAAAGTTGCATTTGGACCTATTGAACCAAATGGCGTACATACAACTCATACTCCTACTTAAGAAAAGTCTGATAATGATCTTTTAATTGCTGTTGGCTTTGGAGAGACCTATTTTTGCACAAGAAGCAGGAAATAGTTATTTCTGTGGAGGAAGGGATGACACTTTCTTTTGGCCTTTGGGGGATACAAAGGATGCCAACTGGACAATGTTCGCGATTCCTCTAACATCTTCAAAAATTTGGGTTGATACTGATATTTGATTGCAATAAAAAAACACTATTTCCTTTCTTTCATTTGGTTTTTTCTGATTCCAATTCAAAATTTTTTTCACTAAACCCTTCCAACAGAAATTATATTGTAAAACACTCATAAACCATATTATGGTGCTTAGTGTGAGCGTAGAGTTTTTCGGCGTGCTCATAATTAAATTCTTTATTCCTGTGATTATTCTATGCAATAAACAACATCTGTAATAGTTTCGTTATATATGGAGGTGAGTGTAATAGACTGTAGTCATCGATCAAGCTTAGCGTCGCTGCGCTATGGGCTTTAAGTAACCATAACTGATGGCGTTGCTGCAATGTCTACCTGGTGAGTCTGTTTACATACCACAAATTATACCATCGATCATCCAATTAACTGAAAACTTTCTGAGTGTGGGTTACTTTTTACCGGCGCGAAAAATGGGAAACAGAACCATTATTCCACTTGCAACAGTGAGAAAAGACAGCAGTAATGGTAACGGAGCCAACAGCAGCAGCAACGAAAGCGAGTGGTTGCCGTCTTTGCGCAAGCCGCGAGTGCGACACCAGTTGCGCAGTCAGAACCGCAGCTCGGAACACTGGGGAGATATGCTGCGTGTGGTGAGCACAGGATCAGTAGTTCCGCTGATTGCCGCACCGGTGCTTGGCTTCACAGTCTGGGCCACCGTGGTTTGCGTGTTTACGTTGGTGCCAACCGTTGCGTTTCTGAGGTGCCTTGTCTTCCCAACTGTGACAAATCATAATGCCCTTAATTGAACTATCCACTTCTCCAGAACCGGCGCATTGATTCCCAATTCAACTATTCTTGTAACATTGCTGGGGACAGTTCTCAGTTTGCTTCTGGCTTTTCGTGTCAACACTGCGTACGATCGTTTCTGGGAAGGTCGCAAAGGTTGGAGTAATATTCACTACAATATTCGTCAATTGGCGAGGCTTATTTGGGTATTTGCTTCCGGTAATATAGCTTCTAAATCTGAAAATTCAAACTCATCCCAAAGAACAAAAACAGGCAAAGATTCTACAGAACTAATACGTAAAACTAGTGCAATGAATTTACTGATTGCCTATGCGTCTGCTGTTAAACACGAACTCCGCGATGAAGAAGGGACACGCTATGCAGATCTTGGCCCTTATCTGCAAGACCTCCAGCTTGTTGCTGGTCCGCGAGTTTTACTGGCAACCGTTAATGTCAGTCCAGTCCTCCGAATCGCAACTGCCTTGCAAGCATTTATTGTCGATACTCCTATTGCCGGAGCAGCGCTACCTGCAATAACTGCTCTAACTGATCAATTGTCACACTTTGAGCGTATTCGTTTAACACCAATTCCAGCAGCGTATACGATTCACTTAAAACAGTCGCTATTATTGTACCTCTTCACACTTCCATTTCAGCTTGCCCCATCTATACTTGGTTGGTTCACTATACCGATACAGTTCATCATTGCATTTGTTGTATTGGGTGTTGAAGTCATTGGTGAAAGAATTGAAAATCCATTTGGTGTTGACCCAAACGGTAATATATAGTCACACTCCCAATTTTCTATGGATATATTTTGATAAAAATTACGCGCAGATTTGGCTCAAGATGACTATTGCGATGCAATTTCTGATGAAATTGCCCAAATGATGAAGGCAAATCCCGTTCCGGATGCTGGCATTTGGATCCCCCCGTACTCGATGGATCTTGAAAATATAGAACAAGCATTGCTGAAGGAGCACATTGTTACACATAACAGCGAGGCAACCGCACATCGTTTTCCATTTTTTGGCCGTTAAACCTGTTTTCTGATCTTGTTAAAAAAAATTTTTTTTAAAGAACGTCTATATGTTTGTGTGGGTGTTAAGATTAAAGCCTCTTTGTCAGTTATATATTATTATGGATTGCTTATTTGGTATTTTTATTCCTTCTTTCCAGCTTTTGCAGTTTATTTTGTCTTTGTTGGAAGTGCATTTGATAAATTTTTGTGTATTGCTTTATTATGCGCTAGATTTATACACAAATTGCAAGAAAAGTACTGAGAACAGCAAAAACTGGTTTTGTCTGTGCAATTGAACGAGCGGTACTGATGAGCAAATACTTGGAGCACGCCAATATTCGGCAAGTGGATAAAGAACGTAGACGAAGGGATATCTGCAAAGTGTAAAGGCGCCCATTAAAGTCAAGAAAAGCTTACGCAAAAAAATGTAAAACAAAAAAGATAGAAACAAACATGCAAAGTAAGAAACCAAAAATAATCATTATCTTGACCAAGCAGATTCTAGGGGTAATATCCATAACATTTTTTCAAATGACAAATACTGATAAATAAATAAAGGATACAAAAAGGCAGTTATTCGTCAATGAGGAGCTCATGAAAAAAAAAAAAATCGTCGTTTGCAAAATCAAATTGAAAAATACTCAATCGCACAGTGGATTATCGCACGCCTGGTTCTAATTAATGCAGTGTTTATAACGACGAATTTAGTGTAATTTCGGTCGGTATCCGTTTGGAAACAAGCATTGTTTTTGTCAAAGAATTTGCTTTTATTTTTGCGAAACAAAACAGACATTTAATGAGATCCATCACCGTTAGGGTCAACAAAGTGAAACTTTTCAGCGCCAGTGGCAGCCATAACAGTGTCAAAGAGGGCAAACTGTCCGGCAGTCAAGACACCAATCATGACACAACGAGGACCCAAACCATTCAGGCAAAGTCTGACAATTCCGGTTTCTCTGGCCAAGTTGACGAGTCTGCTAGTAATAGATCCGTTACCACCAGCACCTTCTTTGTTAACCATAGACAAGAGGGTGTCAGCGGGGTGGGAAATAATGGCGGCGGCAACACCGGCAATGACACCAGACGAGAGTGCGACACCAAGATTTTCGTTTGCAGAGAGCTGATTGGCTTTTCTTCCGATTGCCGTGTAGATTTGCTCGGCAGCAATACCCTGAACAGAGAATTTGGCCATTGTGTAAGGGATTTGTTTGAAAAGAATCGGACCAAAACCAGAGTAGAAGCCCTTGATAATTCCGTCCTGTTTAATAATCTTGGGAAACGCGTCAGCGAGACCAGAGGCGAACTTAGGGTCTGAGACGAGACGGATACGCGTTGCTTCAAGTGGGCAGAGGAATATATCGGCAATGAATTCGGCTCCGGCAGCAGCACCAAGATAGATCCCGACACGGTTATTCCATGCTGAAGCGTCACCAAGGTACTGAGATGCTTGAACCTAAGTAGTTGGTGTCAGTATTGCTTAATTTTGTTTTGACGTGAAGGAAATAATATAAATAATTATGCGCAATTATTGTATACATTGTAATTACAGAGAGGCGAGAATCGTTGCCAACGCTGATACCGCTCATAACGATTAAAAAGAGGGAAAGTACCTTGAAAAACTCAACGCCGCCAAACTTGAACCAGCCCTGAACAAAGTAACCCAAGGCCGTTGGGCCAAAGCCGGTAAGTAGAGCGCCGGCTCCTTCGCTAGCAATGATCTGTCTGAATCCGGCGACCATGCCCTTGTTGTACTTGGCCGGCTCGAGCTGAATACGGGTCTTGACAACATCGACTGGTGTCATTCCTCCGTGCGTTATTCCGCAGCAAATACCGCCGGCCAATGCTCCTTTAACAAAGTACAGCGGCGTGAATGGTCCCTGTTTGTGTGCGTCGGCCCCCATTGTCTTTTGGAAAGAATGAAAAGAAAAAAACGCCAACCTTCTCAGCCAAAAACTTGAAAATATGCCTGAAAAAAAAAAAAAAAATTTTTTTTTTAAAATTTTTTTTTTAAATTCAAAAAAAAAAAACCAAAAACCAAAAACCAAAAACCAAAAACCAAAAAAACAAACAACATACAACAAGATACACGCGAGCAACATCTCCCTTTCCAATAAGTTTAATTTTTTGGAACTGGTTTGGAGTAACCTCAACTGGACGAGTACGAACATGCGAGGAGGATATAATATGTGTACCGAGGTTTGTAGTGGAATTGTGACTGATCCAATCAGGTCGGTGCTGCTCATTAGAGTGCGATATTTGTGATGCAACTAATGTAGTTGGTGAAAATTTATCGAAATTCGGAGACTGTGAACCTAAAGAATGCTTTACATTCGTGCTACCAGTAGCTGCGCTCGATATAGTCATTTGCGAACTTGTCATTCTGCTTGACTCGGATTTTGCTACAACACCCATTGTTTCCGAAACGTCCGTGTTCATACGAGAACTTCCTGGCCTCTTTTTTAGTTTCAAATTGTCAATCAGCCTCCATATTCCACTGTGTTTAGATCCAGTATCACGGTCTAGCGTATTTCTTGAGCTTGCTGACGATGAGTTTTCGCGAGATTCTTGGGTACTAGATTTTTTGTTATCTGGAGCAACGATTTGAATGTGTTTCTGCATTGTAGTGCTGCTTGATCTAAATCTGGAATTGTATCGCACATCCCATGACATATCACTTTGAGCAATGCTGGGATCTGTTTGATCGAAATTCGCTAACAGAAGTCTCGCGGGGAAACTGCCTTGTTCGGCTGCTTTTTGAAGCCACAATTTTGCTAATCGAATGTCTTTAATAACTCCTTGACCATCATAATAGATTTCACCCAGACGAAGTTGGGCAAACACATAGCCTTGTTCTGATGCTTTTTGATACCATTCGACAGCTAAACCATAGTTTTGCTCGATTCCTTGGCCAGTAAAATAACAATTTCCTAGATAATATTGAGAAAAACTATTTCCTTGCTTGGCTGCTTTATTAAGCAAGTCAATTGCTAACCCATAGTCTTGATTAACGGTTAAACCAATATAGTAAGCAATCGCAAGCCGAAACATTGCATCTGCGTTTCCTTGCTCAGCAGATTTGCGATACCATTCAATTGTATGATAAAATTGCCCCACGCACTGTTTTGACAACTCATGACCTTGCTCGGCCGCACTTTTGTACCAAACAAATACTCTTGGATCATCAACTCCGTCAAAATGATCATCAAACGATCGTGCCAACGCAAATTGACTATCAGAATCACCTGCGAGTGCGGCAATAAATAGACTATCATGGGGTTCTGGAATAAACATCGTTAACGGAGCAACGTTGGTGATCAAATTAAAATCCTGCTGAGCAACAGAATATGCTATAGAGTCATTGGCAAATGCCTGTGCAAATCGAGCGTCGTAGTAAAGCCAAACACGTATTGTCGCAGAAATTTCAATGAAGTTTGGCCGTAGTGCTGAATCCTGCGACCAACATCGTTTAATGAGATCCCAGCATTCTTCCGGAATCGCTACTGCAGTTTTGCTTTTGGGAAGAGATGGTCGCTCTCCCTTTCGAATCAATGACTCAAATTCCGATAGATTAATTCCAGAAAATGGTGTTTCAAGAAATAATATTTCGAACATTGTCATTCCAAAAGCATAAGCGTCGTGTGAAGGATCTGCAATGTACGTTTCCGTGAGTGATTCCGGGGGTGAAAACCTTGACAAGCTATCCTTTGGTAGTATTTCGCTATTTATCGACATATTTATATCTGTGATTTTCACATTGCCGTTCGTATCTGTTTTGAAAAGTTAATTTGGAGCAAATCCAAGCAACAACTCAAAAAAAAAAAAGAAGTACCTATCAAAATATTTGACGGCTTCAAGTTGCCATGAACTAATGGTTCAGAGAGCTGGTAATGAAGATAAACAAAAGCTTCGGCCGTTTGAATCAGCCACTTGATTCTGGTTTTCAAAAGTGGAAATCTGTGAAGGATTGTTTCGATGCTGGAATCAAAGCATTCCATGACGAGACACGGATCGCCCGCATTATCGATACTGGTGCAAAGTAGCGATGCAATTGATTTGTGGTTGAGCCGATGCCAGTTTCCTGCTTTGCGTTGGAACTCTTGTTTATCCTTATTTGACGCCAGTCCGAGGCCAAACACAGATTTAATGGCAACATCTCGGCCGCCGTAAATGCCGCGGTAAACCTGTCCAAACTTGCTCCGGCCAAGAAGCTTTTTCTTGTCCGGAATGATTTCGTAGCGGGCTTCGGGTATTGCCATTATTGGTGGTTGCGTTTGCATTTGCTCCAAGAGCTTGTTGAACAAACTTTTTGAAAACCCACTAACTTATGTAAAATTATCTTGGAAAAAAAAAAAGAAAAAAACCATATGCCGAAAAAACAGCAATATTAATGGACACGATAATAAAAGAGCTGCCTCATTAATCTTCATCCCAATTATTAAGAGTAACAGATTCAAATGCCTCAAATGGGTTGATTCCACCAGAGCTCGCGGGACGTTTTGGTGTTTTTGCACTCATCAAAGTATCGTGCTCAAAGTCAAAGCTCCAGACACCAGGAATATCACTCTCGCTAATTTTTCTGAAATTTGCAACAGTGTCTTGCACATTTGAAAAATGCGGTGGAATAATTGGTGGCTTTTGGTTTCGAAGTAGTGCCCAATTCACATCCTTGAAAAACGTGTGCATTTTAACTTCTGCTGCGCCTGCCTTGCTTCCAAGTCGTCTGCTGTCATCTTTGATCAACAGATTTAGTATTAGGGAGCGGCAAGTCCTGGAAACTTCATTTGGTTGACGGATTTTTCCCAATTCGGTACTGTTTCGGCTATGATTCGGAAATATTCGATGATACAGATCCGGAACAGGGAAATAAATATCATTATGAAGAATATTGTGGAATGTTGAATTTCGATTAGGTCCTTTAAATGGTGTGGTGCCGTACTGTGATTTCGATCATTAAATAAATAAAATTTAGAAAAAACTCACCAGCATTTCGTAGATCAAAATACCAACAGTCCAAAAATCAACAGCAACTGTGTGTCCATTTCCAATAATCACTTCTGGAGCAATATATTCTTCCGTTCCCACAAATGAGTTTGTTCGTAAATCTTTCGTGACTGAACGAGTGTCAACAACCATTCCACTACTATACTTATTACTGTTGAAAATAAATGGTGAAATATCTGACGATCTTATAAAAGTCGGGGAACCAGGCACATCAGAAGGTTTTGAGAGATCAAAATCAGTCAACATAATATGACCTGATTGATGAAGAAGTATATCTGAAAGAAGAAAAATTGCAATTTATGTTTTGCGCGTTTGTTTGTATGTGTGTGTGTTTGTGTGTTTGTGTTTTTAAAATTTGTTTTCGTTTTTTATTTTACTTTAAGTGATTAGGTTTTCTTACTTTCAGGCTTCAGATCCCGATAAATAAAACCCATAAGATGTAAATATTCCAAAGCTGCAACAACTTCGGCGGCATAGAATTTGGCTTCGTACTCGAGAATGCGCTTTCCAGGACGTTGTTGCAAAGCTCTACAGAAATTTTTTCAATGTTAACTCAAAGAATAATAATGGTAACAATTCTCAAATTCACCTGAAAAACTCGCCACCTGAGATGTATTCCATGACAAAATACAGATAATCTTCAGATTGGAATGAATGGTAGAGAGTAACAATGAAGGGATGGTTTGCTGTAACTAAAATTTCTTGTTCCGCAAGCACGCGCTTAACTTTATGACGTTTAACCATTTCCTTTTTCACCAAAACTTTCATAGCATAGTAGTTTTGTGTTTTGCTGTGTCGCTGTAATTTAAAGTGAGTGACCCCATATTTTTTTTAAAATGAAAAACGAAGAAAAAGGCATACAACAAGGTAAACACGACCGACGTCGCCTTTTCCAATGAGTTTAATTTTTTGAAAATGATTTGGCTCGACTTCTAACTCACGCGTGCGTAAGGGAGATGCAGAAACGGGGCGGCTGAAACGAGGAGGTGGCGAAAGGTCACGACCTATACCCTCAAATGAGATTTGCTGTTGATTAAAACGCGAGATTTGCGTAGCAGTTAATGCGGTTGGTGAGCGACTGGGTGAAAGATCAATCGGCGAAGCCTGTGAGCGTAAAGAGTTGTTTATGCGAGTACTGGCAATCGTTTCATTGGTCGCTAATACATGTGATGTTGTTGTTCTACTAGACATAGATTTTGATGATTCGGCCTCCAACGTCGCTCCGGAACTCGGACCAGGGCTAGTCGGCCCAGTCGGTGAGTCTTTTCTGAGCAGAAAGTTTCCAACTAGTTTTCGAAGTCCAACGCCGCTGGACCAAACGTCACGGTATGGAGAGGTCTTTGCAGTCGAGGACACATCTTTAGCAGTGGTCTGAGAAGTATTCTGTACATTTGGTTCCTCAATTAAAGAATCTTGAAAAAAATTCTGTGCAATTTTCTGTGCCGTTGTCATTTCCTTGATCGTTCCAATTGCATTTTGTGTTCTAACGCCGTCGTCATTGCAATTTTGGTTCGAAATTTCAGCATTCTCAAGAAGCAGTTTTGCATTGAAACTTCCTTGATCAGCCGCCTTCCCAAGCCAGAGTTTTGCAAGCTGCAGATCTTTTGGGACACCTTGGCCTTCGAAATAAGCCTCCCCAAGCCGAAATTGAGCGAAAACCGCACCTTGTTCTGCCGCTTTTTGGTACCATTTTACAGCCAACGTAGTGTCTTGGTGAATTTCTTGACCGGCAAAATAAACATTACCTAAATGAACTTGAGCAAACGCATTTCCTTGATTGGCAGCTTTTTCAAACCATTCGATTGCCAATCCATAATTTTGAGGTACACCGAGACCATAATAATATGCATGTGCAAGATTAAACTGCGCATCTGAATTTGCTTGTTCCGCAGCCTTATGGTACCATTCAATCGCTAAAGCATTGTCAGTATCAACACCCATGCCGGTATCATAAGCTCGGCCAAGTCGAAATTGTGCCCCGGGATTACCCTGATTTGCTGCTTTTTGGTACCACATTACAGCCTGTATCTCATCCTGCGGCATTCCTTCTCCAGTTTCATGAGCGTTTCCAAAAGCAAACTGCGCTTGAGCGTCTCCTTCAGCAGCAATTTTTTCAAACCATTTGACGGCCACCTCATACTCAACAGGAATTTCAGGTTCCAGTTGATTAGCCGCTTTATCTTCGAGCTTCCGATCATGTGACTTCCGGAACCATTCCAAAGCATAAACACGGAGAAAAGAGCCAGCGGTGGGGTGCCCCTGATCCGCAGCTTTTAAAAACCATTTGATCGCTTTCTTATGGTCCCTTAGCACACCATACCCATGGTGGTACGCGACCCCAAGATGAAACTGAGCCTTCACAGCACCAAGCTCTGCCGCCTTTTGAAACCACTGAAAAGCTTGTTCATAGTTTCTGTCGACCCCTTTCCCAGTGTTATACGCGTCGCCGAGATAATATAGCGCTTTTTTTACGCCCAGATCGGCGCCTTTACGAAAATTTTCGACGGCCTTTACATGATTTTGCACAACACAGCGACCGCTGTGGTATAAATGACCGAGATAGTAGAGCGACATCGCATGATTTTGATCCGCCGCGCTTCTATACCAAATAAATGCACTGGTATCGTCCAATCCTTCGAAACGCGTGTCGAATTCTTTCGCAAGCACAAATTGGCTATCTGCGTCGCCTGCCAACGCTGCTGTGATAATATTTTCGGAAATTTTCAATTTCGGGGCCAAAAGTGCCAATGGTACAAGATTATCGATCGAATTAAATGAGTCAGAAACGGCTGACAGTTGAGACTCTTTGGCGAATTCTGCGGCGAATTGAGAATCATAGTATAGCCAAATACGCAGGATAGCAGAAACCTCAATGAAATTTGGTCTCAGCAAAGGATCGTGAGACCAGCATTTTTGAATTAGATTCCAGCAAGCATTGGGAATATTTACAGTAGTCTTATTATCGGGAAGAACAGGCCTATTTTTGGCCTGAACCAACTCCTTGATTTCTTCGGAGGTTTTTTTTGAAAAAGGAGACTCAAGAAACAATATTTCAAACATTGTCATGCCAAAGGCGTAAATGTCGCAGGAGGTGTGTGGAATATACAGTTGTGCAGATGATTCGGGTGATGAAAATCTTGAAAAACTACTCCTTGGTAATATTTCGCTGTCAATAGTCATATTGACGTCAGAAATTTTGGCCTTTCGGTTCACTACAAGCAATAGATCAGCACAAAAAAATAAGAAACAAAAAGGATGCGTTGTCAAACCAATCAAGATGTTGGATGGCTTTAAATTGCTGTGAATGACAGGTTCGGGAAGCTGATGATGTAAAAAAACGAATGCCTCTGCTGTTTCCAGCATCCAACGAATTCGGTCTTTTAAGGGCCTTTCGTCGACATTTTCGGCGCTTGCTTCCATGCGCTCCATGATTAAACAAGGATCACCAGTATCATCGGTACTTATCCCCAGCAAAGTAACGATTGACTTGTGATTGAGTTGGTGCCACAGATCCGCTTTGCGCAGAAACTCTTCCTTTTCGCGCTTTGGTGCAGTGCCGAAACCATAAAACGATTTGATGGCCACTTTTTTCCCATTGTATGTGCCACTGTATACTTTACCGACTTTGTTGCTTCCGAGAACGTCTGTCTTGTCGGCTGATACAGTAAGCACTTGCATTTTCCCTTGGTCTTTTCAAGGAATTTTTTGGGTTCGTCTGAAAAAATTGATCACTGAACATTGAATTGAATTCATTTCCAATTGAAATGTTTATTTGAAAATAAAATTAAGAAATATTGCTTTTTAAATGCTGTGGAGACGATCCAAATAGTGACTTCCACATGAAGGCTTCGGACAATAATAGCTCAATATCTCGGTCACCCCAAGACGCTGTCGGTGTCGATTGCAGAAACTGAATGATGTCTTGAAACTAAGTGATACAAAAATGGGTTTAACAAATATTGAAGCAAGGCTCAAATAAATCACATACAAAAAAAATAAAATAAAAAACTTATTTACCTCCATTTTTTTCAAATCGTTGGACCATTTTACCAGAAATGCGGCGCAAACGTATAAATGAAACTCCGACAGACCTTCAATTCCTTCTGCTTGATAAGAGTCCCACATCCGAATTGTCGATTTTAGAGGCAATTCGCGCATAAGCAGGCAATTCATCCATCTGAAAGCAAACTGTATGAATTCGACACCTTCTTTTTGAAAATGTGCAGCAAGAGGAACTGTTTGTGAATAATTAAGTACAGGTCACAAGTAGTAAACGAATATTATTTCCCACCATCAATCCGATTAATCAATTCTTTCAATCTTGCAATTTGTCGTTGAATTCCAGGCTGAGCATGCGTGTAATTGTCCTATGAAAGGGAAAAAAAAAATTATGAAAATTTTTTTTTTTTTTTTTTTTTAAGTTTAATAGAAAAATAAAAAAAAA
>JADGJH010000160.1:0-27472 GCA_027596945.1 Physocladia obscura
TTTTTTTTTTTTTTTTTTTTTACAGGTGCCATTTTACGTTCTACTGATCAAGGTGACACTTTTGAAATTACACCACTTCCTTTCCACGTTGGCGGAAACGATCCTGGTAGAGGAATGGGCGAAAGATTGCAAGTCGATCCAAACAAAAACAACATTCTCTTTTTTGGTGCTAGAAACACTTGGGGGCTCTGGAAAAGCATCGATTATGGCGTTACATGGACCAATGTGACTACTTTCCCGGTTCAAAGTAATTTTGTAAACTCCACGTACTTTGGGCCAGTGGGTGAGTACCATTTATACAAGTGTATTTGTTCAAGCCGCTTAAAAATACCCGAACAGGTTTCACTTGGATTGAATTCTTGAAGTCTTCTGGAACATCTGGAACAGCCACACCGACAATTTTTGCCGGTATTGCCTTAAACAGCGGACAAGGAATTTACGAAAGTAACAACGCTGGTGTCACATGGAGTGTTTTGGCTGGACAGCCTGCTGTTCCCGGCTGGTTTCCGCACAAATGCAAGATATCTTCGGATGGTTTCTTGTACTTGTCTTACTCCTCTGGTGTGGGTCCGTTTGATGGTTTGAACGGAACGGTTTGGAAATACAGTATTTCTGGTAAAACGTGGACTGATATCACTCCATACCAACCAGAAAGTGTACGTGTTGCTCTCAGTCTTCATTATCACAGTCTTCATTTTATTTTTATATATAATTCATATTAGTCTTCGTATTACGGCTATGGTGGTCTTACGATTGATGGGTCGAATCCTCAAATCATTATGGTTGCGGCTCTGAATTCGTGGTGGCCGGATGGACAAATTTACAGATCAACTAATGGAGGAGCCAGTTGGACATCTATTTGGACCTGGAACGGATACCCAACTATTAACTATAGATATGTTGCCGACTACACAGAAACACCATGGCTCATTGCAAATCCAGTACCTACCGCTCCACTTCCTTTGTATCCTGTCGGTTATACGCAAGAATCTCTAGTTATCGACCCAGTATGTTTGTTTTTTTGTTTTTTTTTGGCGCAAGTCATAATCTACTTGTTTTTAGTTTAATTCTGATCGTGTTCTCTATGGCACTGGGTCAGTACAATTTAAAATTATCTTTCTCTGTATTTATTCTAACATTGCTTAATACAGAGGCACAATTCTTGGAACGAATCAATTGACCAATTGGGATAAGAGTCTGAACTTTACTCTCAAACCGTTTATTACGGGTGTGGAAGAAACAGTTCCTCTTGATCTGATCAGTCCATCTACTGGAACTGCCCACTTATATAGCTCTGTTGGGGATATTGGTGGATTCCAGCATAATGATCTTGCTGTTTCAACGGTTGTCAACACAAGAACTCCGGCGTTCAGTTCTGAACGATCACTTGACTATGCAGAGCTGAAGCAAAACATCATTGTTCGAGCCGGAGATGTTGGAAATGGTGGTGGAATTTCTGTTTCCAATAATCAAGGATCATCTTGGTTTGCTGGCCAAGTTCCAAACTCAGCAAATACAGGACCTGGTCAAGTTACTGTTTCTGCTCAAGGCTCTGCTTTTGTTTGGGCTGCAAAAGGAGTTCCCGTCTATGTAAGCACAACTCAAGGATCAACGTGGACAGTTGTTACAAATTTACCAAATGAAGCTTATGTTGCTGCTGACAGGTATATTTTTGTCATTTTTTTATTTTTATTTTTTATTTTTGGGTCTATACAAACCGTCAAAAAACAAAATATAGGTTCAACGACAGTGTTATATACGGATTCAGTGCTGGAACTTTTTATGTCAGCACAAACACAGGCGCAAGCTTCACCGCTGTGACGACAGGCCTACCTACCACCACTAGTGCTGTACGTCCCATTATTGTTCTTCCAGGGTCGCAAGGTAAACTGTATTTGACTGCCGGCAACAATCTCTACTTTTCTTCAAACGGTGGAACAGCATTTACGCAAGTCACATCTGTTGCATGTGCGTATTTATTTTTTTTAAGAGGAAAAAAAAAGCGCATGCTATTTAATTATTGATTTCCGAAAACAGCTGTGACTAGTATCACATATGGTGCATCTTCTGCCGGAAATACATACCCAAATCCAACTTTGTACCTTGCTGGAACCGTAGGAACTGTCACTGGATATTTCATCTCAACCAATGCTGCCGCCACATGGACTCGCATTAATGACGATGCTCATCAATGGGGAAGTTTGGCGTCTGTCATGGTTGGGGATTCCCGTGTTTATGGTCAAGTCTTTATCGGAGCCGGCGGCTTTGGTATTGTTTTGGGGAATCAATAAAAAGAGAATATCAAATACGTCTTATCCAGATGCAATTTCCTGACAAATTCCAGAAGTCACATCCTTCAAAACAAAAGACTACTACATTCAAATTCAGGTATTGTACGATGGCTCACCCAAAAAACAATTTTCCATTCTTTGAAACAAGCAGTAACAGGAATGACTCCGAAAACAAGGAGAGTATTTGTGAAGATTTGAGTCTATTAAGAAATTCGACTAGCGAGACAAAAAGTATTCAATTGGGCGATAATCGCTTGTAAATTCAAGCAATCCGCAATGCTTGCGCTATTGTTGCATCGGTTCTAATACGATACTTGAAAATTTTGTGTTGACACATGGATTTTTTATTTTACTCACATTAAAAAAAAAACTACAAAATTACACATTTCCACGTCTTGTACCATGCCACTTTCGCGCCACTTTCCTTCAAAAGTTGAACTATATTAGAATGATATTTCTCAAAGGCCAATTAAACCGAGGTTTTACGATTCCTGTCTTTGATGATCAGTGTTCGCACCGTATTCAATCAATAATTTGATCACCTTTCCGTAACCAGTTATTGCTGCCCAGATTAATGGAGTTTTCATTTGCCATCACTTTTATCCAAATTGCGCCAAGCTCAATCAATAATTTGGCAGCTTCCAAGTTTCCTGCTGTCGCAACTTCATGTAATGCCATACCTACCTCAGGATCCAAAAATTAACGTCGCCGTTTTCAATAAGCAGAGAAATTACTTTTGTATGACCTTGACCTGCCGCTTGCATCAATAGTGTGCTCTTGTAGTCGTCAAATTTAGCGACAACTACACAATGTTAGATCAAAATTTCAGCGCAAAATTGCCTTTTGTGGAAGCTTGATTCAACGCATTTGTTCTATTGGCGCCATTTGCAATCAGTAGACGTACTAAATTTGTCTGTCCGTTGTATGACTGCATATAACAAAGGAGTTTTCTTGTTGTCATCAGCATTATCAACAATTGCATCATTATTGATCAACAGCATTCGTAATTGCCAAACAATCCCGCTTCAGTTAGCGTAGTTATGCCGTAAACACAAATTCTGTTAACATCGGCTCCATTTTCAATCAGATTTAAGATATCAATTTTTCCCCCTACTGCTGCCAATAGCGGAGTTATTGGAGAATCGCCCACAGCATTTAAATTCATTCCAGCTTCGATCAGGAAGCGAACAGTTTCAATTCCACCTTTAATTGAAGCGAGGAGCGTTTTATAGCCCAAGACAGCTCCGTTCGAGACAAGCAACTTCATCACATCTGCGTGTCCTCCTTTAGCTGCCAAGTTGAGAGACGCTGGTTGATCATTGTTCCTTGTATTGATATCAGTTTCTCTTCCAACAAGAAGTTGAGCAATTTCAAACTTTCCAAAATATGAAGCGCGATGCAAAGGTGTTGAGTTGGTACTGTCGCGGCTGTCTACTGATCCTCTGCCATCCAAAAGAGCCTGAATGCATTCGATACTTCCCATTGCACGATTAATTGGAGTCCAGAGGTCACTTCCAAAGTTTCCAAGAACTTCAACTATCTCACCACAATCTATCAAGCATTTAATGGCATTCAGGTGCTTTGCAAGAACTGCTCTGTGAATTAGTGTAAGTTAGCCGTCATTTGCAGCATTTATGTCGACACCAACTCGAATCAACAATTTGATGATATCCACATGCCCTTGAATCGCAACACTACAAATTGGAGTTTCATTCTTGATAGAAGTAGCATGAACATTAGCGACTTTTTCAATCAATGGTTTCAAACTTCAATCTTTCCGTTACGTGCCGTATATTGCAAAGCAGTTTGGCCATTGTTTTCAGCAGCATTCAAATTTGCTCCAGCTTCAAGCAAAAACCGTGTTGCAGCGACATGGCCGCATAAAGCAGCCTCAATTAATGAAGTTGAATTATCCTCATCTACAGCTTCAATATTCGCACTAGCTTGTAATAACATTTAAGTGTATCAGTGTCACCATTTCTCCCAGCAAGACAGCGGAGTTTGATGTTTGCTTTTTTCACATTCAAAGCGAACCCCTTTTGCAAGCAGCAAATTCACGTACTCAGTATATCCAGCTGTTGCTGCAACATGCAAAGGTGTATACCCGTCAAGGCCAGCGCGCTCTACTTCACAGCCATTATCAATCAAGTGCTTTACAATCACCTTGTGCCCGTTTTGACATGCAAAATGAATCGGACTGAAGCTATTCTTATTGACAATATCAACGTTTGCATCTTTGGAAATAAAATATTTCACGGTGTCTGGAAACTGGCAGCAAGATATAATGGCATCATTCCAAACGTTTCTTCTCGAGTATCAACCTCAACTCCAGATTCAACGAGCACCTTCACAATCTCCACATTTTTTGCAGCATACGCAGTGGAAATAATATCTAATGGGAGTTTTACACCACGGCTGAGAAGCAGTTTGACAATTTCTGGATTGTCTGAAATTGCAGCAATAGTCAGAGAATTAATCTGCTTCTGCAGGATTCAACAGGGGATTGGTCAGAAAGTCATAGTTCATGGAGATTTTTTTTGCAAACCAAGGGTTTCACTACTATGCTTCATTGGCGTGAATGACCTTCTGGAGACTTTTTTAGTTGAAGAAACATTCAACAAAATCAAGTTTCTTGACTGCTGCGCTTTCTTGACTGCTGCGCTTCTTTTGTCACTCCTTCATCAGGGACTGTTAAACAATACTCGGGGCCACACTCAGTTTGGATAATGTGATGGTGCTCATATTCATTGCAATCTATCAATAATTTATTAAAATTTTGTTGAATTATTTTTATTTCTAGATAAATAAATAAGTAAAAACTATAGGTGAATAAATATTATTATGCATCTTTGCATGAACCACAAAATACTTCTCAATAAAATTTCATGACCCATTTGTGAACCAATCTGAACCACAGTGGCCCCTTAAAAAAAAAAAACAGCTATATCCAAAACAATAGAAACACCATTAGCATGCACAAAAAGAATTAAACAGGCTGGAAAAATTAAGCAGTTTTACCTGAGTGAGGAGAAGCAAAAATGCACAGATGAAGGTGTTGCAATCTTGTTTCGCAGATTGATTTAACAACATCAGCTGTCCCAATTCCTCTCCGTGGTAAAAAACCACTGGAATTTAATTCTGTGTCAATGTATCATAAATCTATAAGAGGTAAAGAAAGCAAAGAACGGTTTTATTCTTTTTTGTTTAAGTTTGACAGGATTAAAAATACCAAAACCAAATTGCCTAAACAGGAATACAATACTTTTATAATTTAATTGACAATTACAAAAAGATAATAATGCTTCTCACCCACCATCAATGAACGCAGAGTCAATTGCTAAATATAATGAAATTATATTTAGATATACAATGTGAATACTCTATATTAAATGCAACACTAAATAGTTTATACTTTATTTGTGTAATTGGAAGAAAATTGTTTATTTGACAGGTATATGACCAAGAAATTGTACAACAGAAATGGAGAAAATTTAAATTCCAAATTTGTCACATAATTTTGAATTAGAAAATTAAATTAAAATACAAATAGTTTACATGAGGCACAAGCATGGGGTTTTCTTTTAATGTTCTATTTTTGGAAAATAAACAAAAGTTTTTTACTAAAATCATTTCCAGCTGTTTTCCAGCCATTTTTGTTTTGAAGCACCTTTTCTTTTTCTTTTTTTTTTCCTATTCCAAAAACTACTTAAACCCAACTTTTTTCCTTCACTTTATTATTGGTATTATTAAATAAAACAAAGTTTATCTTAAATATTGAAATGTCTACTCTGACTACATCCTATACTTCCATCTCAAACTCTTGTCATTTAGTTTTGAGAGACAAAGTATTGAATTATTTGACTTGTGTTAAAGTGTAAAAGATTCAAGCTGTATTGAAAGATGAATTCACTCTTTATTGAAAGAAATCGCTCAATTCACTTAAAAAGTAAAGAATCAAACAGTGGCCTTGCCATTTTCGTCATTAAGCGGTAGCTTTTGTATTAATACAAGGAAGTTTTGTATGGGGAGGAAAATGCAAGATTTATTTAAAGACCTTTTTTGGAATTTTTGTGATTGAGGATTTTGAACAATGAAAATCTAGAATAAAGAAAAAAGAATTCTTGCTAAAATTCCTTACCGTACACAACAATCATAAATGGAGATTGCAACAACTTGAGTGTTAGAGCTACCAGCAAAACTATTATTACTTTTCTACTACTTACCAAAACATAATGTATGCTCCCTCTCTGTTATTCAGCAGGTTACTTCAAATTTTGTCATGCTAGATAGACAAGGAGACTACTATAGATGTTGATTAGCAAAAATATATTCAAAATCTAAGTCAATGAAACTCATCCTTTCCATCATTAAGTGGAAGTCATATGTACACATCAACTGTAAGGCTTTATGTGTTAAGGAAAATTGAGGAAAAAGTTAATTGTTTTTTTTTGGTGATTAGAGGATTTTGAGTGATGAAAATCAATAATAATAAGAAGAAAATTTCACCTAAAATCTTTACCACATACAATCATAACATATATTGCAACAGATCCTCTGGCAGGTTTATCAGAAGCTTGATAGTAGACTTTAAATTTGAGAGTTTAAGGAGTTTTTATTTGATCAAATTCGGCACTAAAAACTAAATCCAGAGCCTTCTTTACGGCCTTTTTGCACAGTTTTTTCTTCAATTTTGTCTTTGAGATACCTCTGGATTTTAAATTCATTGGCATAAAGGTGTCTTTGAGTTTTTCTCTTTTGGTTCAGAAATGTGTACATGAGGCACCTTGAGAAAAACTGAACAAATGTGTCTTTCTGTCATTGCTTATAACTCAAAATAATTAATGTTATAGTGGATGGCAGTTGGCTCCTTCACTTAGTTTGTGTTGACTTTAGACAAGTCACTGTTCTGATTAGTTAATAAATAGCTTAACATCTTTATTAGTAAACTAAAGTTGATTGTGCCAACAGTGAATGCATGTATTGTGGCTATCAGCATATTCAGATCTGTTGGTACAAAAGACTGTGGATGCCTCTCTAGTATCTTGTCAAAGTCAAAAAATTTTCTCTACATTTTTCTGCATGTTTCTATTGCTTTATAATACAATTATTTATGAAAAATGCTTAAATTCAAAACCCTTGTATGCTGCAGGGCATCTCTTACTCTCTTTCCTTGTCTACTATGCAAGCCATGCTTTTGTGTAGAATGATCTAGGAGAGTGTGTGTGATGGGAATTTGTTTTAAAACATTTCTTGTCTTTCTCTAGTGACTGTATTTTATTATATATGTTAAATTTTGTGATGGCCGATGATGGTGTTGATAATAGTGGTTGTTGTTGGCGGACAATGTTGTGATTTGTGTCAAAATGCTTCGAAATTGCCAGTTGATTCAAAGTGTCACAAAACGAACGCGTCTGACGCAATTTGCCGCTGCCGCATATTCAACAACGCCGCTACCGCCTTCGAAAAAAACACCCCCGTTCGTGGCAAAGTTGACAACACAGCGGAAACTAGAAAGCGAAGACTTTTCGGTGACTCACGTTTTGCTCTTTTTATTTTTTTTTAACATAGTTTTTAAAAAAAAAGCGATTTGGTTGGAAATCCGCGGCAGCATTTATAGCTAGTAGCGGAATTCTTTATGCCTACTTTGAGTACGAGAAAGCGAAAATAGCCAAATTTAAAGCCGAAGCAGCACAAAAGGAGCAAGGCGTCGGAAAACCGCAAATCGGCGGCCCGTTTAGTCTCGTAAATACTGAAGGTGTTCCAGTTTCAGATGCCGATTTTCGTGGAAAATTCATGTTGCTTTACTTTGGTTACACATTTTGTCCGGATGTTTGTCCGGAGGAACTGGATAAGATGGCGAAAGTTGTAGATAATTTAAGTAAGCTGTACACATATGCATTCAATATGATACCAAGAAATCAGTCTGAAAATTTATATTTCTTACCTGTTTTTGTCTTCTCATTCATTAGAAAATTTGAGGAAGGACCAAACAATTGTCCCCATCTTTATTTCATGTGATCCAAAACGCGATTCTATCGAAAACATCAAAGAATATTTGAAAGGTGACAAATTGTTTCGGGATAAAGCTGTGAATTAATCTGGTGGTTTGTTTCTTTTTCTTTTTCTTTTCTCATAATTCTTTCAGATTTCCATCCTGATTTTATTGGAATGACTGGAACACACGCACAAATTAAACGTGCGGCGAAAGCATACCGTTTATATTTCAGTGCACCGCCGCTAGCACTGGATGATGATGATAGTGATTATCTCGTTGACCATTCAATCTTTTTCTACCTTGTTGATCCTGACGGCAAGTACATTGCGCATTTCGGCAAACAAGAGACCAGTGATTCTGTAACAGTAAAGATTCTTGATTTTTTGAAGTTGAAAGGGATGTGAAAGGAAGTTGATATAAAACGTTTTTGTCTTCTGAAAAAGAATGCTTCATGAAAGCCTGTCGCTTTACTCGACGGATGAAGCGTTCACTTTAGAGCCGTTGCACGCGCCGGCTTCTGTTGCGCGCCATACGCTGGTGTTTGTTCGCCGAGCCACCACCGCCACGAAGAACGGCCAGTCTCAGTCCACGCAAATCAGAATCGACGCGCCGCCTGCTCCTACCCTGGCCCAGGAGCCGCGCGTCACCGTTTATGGCGTCATTGGCCTTCTTGCCCTTAATTCGGGTACTTCGCTTTTCTACTCCTTATTCCTTCGTTGTCCATTATTCTTAATCGTTTATTTTGTACTTTATTCGCTGTCTATTATCCATTTTTTAACCAACCCCCTTTTGTTTTTGTCTGCCAGGAAACCACCTTATCGTCATTAAAAACAGACTGAAGGTCGCCAAGCTCTTCAACTGCGATATTTTCCGTTTGTCTGAGCACGAAATCATTCCGATCGCCGCCTCCTCTTCCGCAACACTTTCACCCACTCAGATTGCTGATGATGACGCGTATTTGGCCATGATAAATGCCCTGCTTTCTTCCGGCTTCTGGTACTTTTCGTACCACACAGATATTACAAAGAATGTCCAGCGTCTCGGAGTGCTTGGTGGTGTCGCTGAAAATTCCAGAATTTGGGAGCATGTTTGTCTTCGTTTTTTCAGTTGTAATTCTTTTTGTATTGTTTAAAAGCACTAAATCGTTGAAACAAAGACAGATGAACGTTTCTTTTGGAACAAGCATCTCCAAGCACCGCTTATCAACCTTGCACAGTCTCACCCGGATACTGATATTTCCGCCTTTATCCTACCGATTGTTAACGGCTTTATCTCATTCAAACAGCTTTCCTACGCGTCTGCGAAAATCTCTCTCGGAATCATTTCACGGCGTTCAAAATTTCGCGCTGGAACCCGATATAACCGTCGCGGTGTTGATTCGGACGGAAATGTTGCTAACTATGTCGAAACGGAACAGGTTCTTTCTGTCACCACAATTGATGGCGTTCAACGTGTTGCTTCGTATCTACAAACTCGGGGCTCTATTCCACTTTATTGGAGTCAATTGATTAACATCAGGTATCAACCAAAGCTTGTTGTTAGCGACGGAAATATTTCGGTGAGAATATAAACTACATTTACAAAAATAATGTAAAAACATGAGAACAAAAAACTAAAAGAAAATCAGCTGCAAGCATACCGAAAGCATTTTCATGGACAAATCGCACAATACGGCCCCCAAATCGCTGTAAATCTCATTAATAAGAAAGGCTATGAGTCACCACTTGGCGTGGCATGGGCAGAAGTCAATGCAAAACTAAATGATAAAAATGTTCGCTACATTCATTTTGATTTCCACCAAGAATGCAAAGGCAACAGATGGGATCGACTTTCCAAACTCGTTGGCGAAATTGAAGGGGACTTGATCATTCAAGGATACACAACTGTTGACGCAACCAATCCCCCAGTTGGAGGTCCTATGTCACTGCACCTAGGGCCCAAACAGCAAACGTCTGTTGTGAGAACTAATTGCATGGATTGTCTTGACCGTACGAATGTAGTCCAAAGTGTTCTTGCACGTCGTGTTTTGCCGATGCAATTGTTAGAGTTTTGCGGCGGAGATGGACAGTTTGATGCGGAGTTTGAGTCGGCGTTCAAGAATCTGTGGGCTGATCATGCTGATGCGATCAGTCTTGTGTATTCTGGGACTGGTGCGTTGAAAACTGATTTCACGCGGACAGGAAAGCGCACGGCACTTGGAACGCTTGCTGATGGTGCAAATTCTGTTGTTCGATATGTGAAAAATAATTTTTTCGATGGATATAGGCAGGTACTGTTGCCGGCGGAATATAAGATGTTTTATACTATTAATTTATTTTTTCTTCGTTCTTTTATGTACTTTATTTTTTATCAGGACTCCTTTGACTTATTTTTAGGCAATTTTACCGTAAATTCATTGGCTGCATCACCATTTACAGAAAAGCCTGCTCCTTTGAGAGCTATTTTGCTTCCCGCAGGCCTTGCTGCAGGACTTGTCATATTGCTTTTGACTGTTCTCCTGTTTCATTGTGAGGACCTTTATTATTATTATTGCAGCCATTTTAAAAAAAACAACTACCAGATGCCAGCTCGCTCTTCTTTTTAACAATTGTATTCTCTTTGAGCTTGATTGTTGTTTCGTATCGAGGAATTATGTATTATGGGACCGATTTTGTGGATAGACCGCATTTAGTCAAGTGGAATGTGTTGGAACCTGAAATTCTTCCCATCAGTGAACGACCATCACAGATTTTGTCTCACAAAGAGGACTTCGAGTTACAGAAAAACAAGTAGCCAGAAAGAAAGAGTAAAGGTGGCATTAAGATCAGAAATCTTCTTTACCTTTTTTTTTTTTTTTTTTGGCCTTCCAATAATGTTTATGTTTTTTGTTTTCTTGTGAGTTTGTTTTTTCTTTCTCTCCTCTCTTTTTTTTAAATGGTGGAAGTTTTAGTATGATTTTCATTTTCAGAGCCTCTTGAGTCACTGATTTTTTTTGTTAGATGAACTTTAAGTTTTCCGTAAACATGTCTTCAGTACTTTCAGAAAAATTCCTTACTTTCATTGACATACTTTTGCACAGTGCATAATTATATGGCAACTTTCCAATTCACGTTGCTGTTGAATTTTCAAGTTGACAATTAGAGTTGAAACCAAGACAAGCAAACACAGTTCACGGCCACAAATTTAAGGATTCCTCAAGTAAATACGCTATAAAATTTCAACCCAAACTACTACACACTTGTGATGCTCTTTGACGAAATCAAATGAACCTTATGTTTTAAAATACTATAGATCTGATGGGCGGTATTTTTTTTCAGTATAAAATGGAACTGATATCCGTACACTTCCGATTGGCATAATTCAAAACAACTTTCAGTTAAACATGATTCGTATGAAGTTTTTAAACATCCTTTTTTTCGTGATTGAAGGTGCCAAGGCAAAAGTCTGTGTTGACAAATTAGAACGGAAAAAAATTAACAACGAAAATCAATGCAAGAAGTGACGGTGCGGCCGCGTTCAACGTTTCGACACTTTGTAACGGTGGAGACGGTGGGCAAAGAACTCGTGTGGAATTTCGGCACCAAACGCAGAAACATTTCTTTCGGGCTGTTCAAAGAAGCTGAAGTCAATGTCAATGTCAATCCTCTAAACACAAATGCCAACGTTAACGCCAATGCCAACAACCTGAACATTCCCAGCGCGAGTACGAGCACAAACATAAGCACAGCAAGTGAGATCAAGCAGCGTCGTATCAGCGCCGCACCGTTCCTTTCGCTGCGAAGGCGCGCCACTTCAGCAACTCCATCTGCCGAACCACAGCCGCCAACAACGGCAATTGCAACGGGAAATGTGGCAGCAATTATCGGCAGCAACGCAAAAGAAAAAGAAAAGTTCGCAGAACGAGAACGCGAGAGGGAGAGGGAAAGAAACTCAGAAATAGAGTGGGAGAACGCGTCGCCGACACCCACGGTCATAACAGCAGGCAGTGTGGAAAAACACGGGGCCAACGGATTTAATGGGGTGAATAGTACGGGCGGCAATGGCAGCGCGCTGAATCTAGTTGAGCTACTGCCAATCGCACACTACGACTCGTCCAGGCTGACGGTCAAGGGTAGCTATCTGATCACGGTACCTGGCACGTACGTGCTCGTTTTTGATAACTCGTTCTCTGTCAACACGTCCAAATCTCTTTTCTTTTTTGTGGCTCTGCGCGATCCAACCACCACTCTGTCTCTCGCTTTGCCCCTCGCCGGCCCCCACTCCACACCCCTTGCAAACTCGCCTTCGCCCCCCAGCGCCGCTCCTCCCTCGGCCTCTGCCCTAGTTCTTACCCTTGCCCCGTCCCCTCCCTTGCCTGCAACTTCACCTGACTCCAGTAACACTCTCACCCCTAAAAATGTCTCGGGCTGGATTCTAAAGAAGGGCGACCGAAAAATGCAAGGCTACTTGAAGCGCTGGCTTATCATTGATGCTGCCGGCTATCTCTCTTATTCAAAATCCCAAAACGGCCCTCCGCGCGCTGTTGTTTCTCTCAACTCCACAGCTGTCCGGCTCGATTATGGTTTGTTTATGAAAGAATTGACAAACAAAGCCACACTAATTTTTTTCATTCATTTATTTAAAATTTCATCTTATGTATTGCAGACAACTTTGGAATTGATATTGACACTGGTTCTGCCATATTTCATCTAAAGGCGCAGAATTTGCAAGATTTTCAAATGTGGGTCAGCGCTCTCCAATCACATTCCGCCGCTCCAAAATTCTCAAATTACCCTCTTTTACGGGGTGCTTCCGGATTTTCGAATTTCAGCTCATCGCAAATTGATGAAGCTGTTGGAAATTCTACAACAAATCGAGATTTCGGCAATGAAATAAATGACCTGAAAAAACAAATCGAAAAAGACCTATCGTTTCTATGGGAAAAATCATCTAGGATCAAAGAATTGGCTGAATCTCATGGTATCATCACTGCGAGATACACTCAAAAATTTGTTCACTTCATTAAAAATGAAAAACAGACACATTTACAGTGTCGGACCTCTCCGCTGATCTTTGCAAGACAATAACTGAACTACAAGCTCATTTCCAAAAACTTTCTGATGCTGAGTCTACCAAACACGCAAAAACAATTTTAGCCTTAGATCAACTTGAATCTGCTTATCAACTTTGTCTTGCGGACAACAATAGTGTACGTTCTCAACACTCGCTTCCACAAGCAGATGAATCAATTTTTTTTCGATCAACTTTGAGAACTTCTGGCACCGCTTTTCGCAGCCCATCTGCAATCAATCGCCCACTCAGTATGGCTGCTTCGTTGCATGAAAGCGTTAAATCTGGCTCAATACAATTCTATGACGCTGTAGAATATGACTCTGATGAAAACAGTGACAACGAAAGCGATGCTGTTGTCACTGCTGGATCTAGAAGAGAATTTGACGGACTGGAAAACGAATGGGCAAAGAAAAATAGCCTCTTTTTCGGCATTGGCAAAAGTCATGCTGCCAATTTTGCGCCTGCCGAAATCCACGTTATAGAGCAGGAAGACGAATACGATGTAGAAGAAAATTTCAAACGAGGAGACGATGACGAAGACAGCGGCCATGAGGATCGAATGACGATTAAATCTGTCCCAATAAATTACAACGCTATTGTTCAAAATAATGATAGCAATATTGACGACAGTTGCAATGACGGTTTAGACGAGGACATTGAAACAGTTGTTGGAGTAAACGCAACAACTTCAACTGTTGTGGTGCGTCGAACGATGCTACCGGCTCCACCTGTGTCCATGGAAAACATTAGCGTGCTCTCAATACTGCGAAACAATGTCGGAAAAGATCTTTCGACGATTGCTATGCCGATTGCACTAAACGAGCCGCTTAATTTGTTGCAAAAGTTAGCAGAGGAGTTGGAGTACTGTGAATTGTTGGAAGCTGCAGCGGATGCGAAAAGTGTTGTTGATAGAATGGTTTTGATGTCGGCGTTTGCTATTTCTGGATATGCTTCAACAGTCCATAGAGCAGGGCGAAAACCTGTGAGTTTGGGCTTATTGACTCTAGTCTTGTTTTTCCAGTTTTTATATTTCCGTTAACTTTTTTTTCTTTTTTTTTCTTTTCACTGCTAGTTCAATCCACTTTTGGGTGAAACATATGAATGCATTCGGCCAGACAAAGGATTCAAATTTATTGCAGAAAAAGTGTCGCACCATCCACCCGTGATGTCTTGCTTTGCGGAATCCCCAAAATATACGTTTTACCAAGATAATTTGGTTAAATCAAAGTTTTGGGGAAAATCCATGGAGCTTGTACCATCTGGAACAGGTTTGTATAATAAATGCACAGAATTTTTTTCTTATTTTCTTTCCGAATTTTCATTCCATTTGATTTTTTTTTTTTTTTTTTTTTGGCAGTGAACGTGACTTTTCCCGAGAAGAAAGACCATCTCCAATGGTCTAAAGTTACAACATGTATGCGCAATGTATTTTCTGGAACTCGATACCTAGAACACTATGGCACAATGACAATTTCCAGTCTTTCAACTGGTATTAATTTATATGATTTGTTGATTTTGACTTTGATTTTGATTTTTTTGATTTTTTGTCGCAGGCTACACTTCAATCATAACCTTTAAGGAATCTGGCTACTTTTCAAGCGCCAAGAACGAAGTATCTGCTGTTGTTTTTGACAACCGCGGGACTGAAGTGGCTTGGATGAGGTATAAAAGATAGATTAAAAAAATATACTCATCGTTTTTTTCTCAGCGGAAAATGGGACGAAGCTTTATATCGCTTTGAAAAATCAAGCCCAAATAACCTCCAAGTAGTCTGGCGCGCAACTCCGTTCCCCACCAACCACACTCAAATGTACGGATTCACGCAATTTGCTGTTGAATTAAATGAACTCACGCCCGATATAACACCACTCCTGCCTATCACTGACACACGTTTCCGAACCGATCAGCGGTGGTATGAAGATGGCAGAATTGCGGATGCTGAGGCCGAAAAGTTGCGTCTTGAAGCGAAGCAGCGGGAAACTCGGCGGCGCATGGAAGCTGCGCAAGTTGTTTGGAGGCCGCGGTGGTTCGAGGAGGTTTCTGCTGGAGAATGGCAGTACAAGAAGGGATATTTTGAGAAGCGCGGGGCATTCACTGATATTGAAAGCATTTTCTAGACTTTTTTTTTTTTGTGCAATTGCTATGAAATAATTCAGATAATAATAATACGTTATTGCAAATAGCTTCAGAAATGTTGTTTTGTTTTTTCATAACTAAAGTTATACTATACTGCATTCATTTTACTATATTTTATTCTTATTATGCAATTAAAGAAATTGGACCAAGCATACCTCGTATAACGGTTAGTACAGCTCGTTGTGGCCGAGCAAATCCAGGTTCGATTCCTGGGGTGTGCACAGTTTTATTGTTTAGTTTTACATGACTATTTTAATTTAGGTGATGCAAAGTAAATCTGTTCGTGACATATAATCCTGCAATATTCAGTCATTTGAACTCAAGTCAGTTTTATTGAATGGTTTGGAAGATGTGTGTGATATATGCATCCAAATCAGATTTGACTGAAAGACTGAAGTGAACTGTGAATTGCTGGTTCCATTTTGGGAAGTTTGTGGTGTATGGTTGAACTGTGCATTCAATGTATGGGGAGGCACAAGTCACCAATGACAGTAGACAAGCTGATGATGTCATTGGTGTTTGAACATATTTTTTTCTTCTCACAATGGCATAATTGTTATTGCACACATGTATTTTGAGCACTGGAAACAACAAAAATCACATTTTGTGCCCACAAAAATGAACATGACCACTTTTAAATAAATTTTCACATATTCAAACACATACTGGCAGTGCAATTTTTAGAGTTATCCCGTCAAATCTTGTGGATACTTCTGGAGAGATTAGGTACACCCTTCTATCTTTCATATTATTTTTACTATTTTTTGTTCTTCTTTAAAAATTGATAAATAAAAGAGTTGATTTCATAACTATTTTGTTGTATCCCAAAATTTGAAACTATTTGGTTAAGAATTAATGGAATTTTTTTTGAATACATTTTCAAAAAAAAAGTGTATTGAAATTTTGTTCTTTTTTTTGTGATACCTTTCTTCTGATTGCAGATGTGTCATCCACCATTATTCTTATCATTTTTTAATTCTCCTCTCCAACAGCCATGTCAACGAGGAAGCTACTTGGGAAAAGGACCTGATCTGACAGGCAATAAACGCCATTCTTATTATCATGCAAAACATTGCCAAATTTGATTTTGAATACCAAGTTTGTGTCAACAGATGCACTTTCAATTATGTTTATACTCTGTCATCAGTTGACTCTGAAACTTTTCTGGATCTGGACAATTTTAATACCTCAAATCTTGAGTTGGCTATTCTCAATCAGTACTTCAATACAGACAACAATGACCAGCTTGACAAATTTGAATACAAAACTACTTTACCAAAGCCAGTTGATTCAAATTGTGTGCACGATTGAATGATTTGCTGCAAAATTACTGTAATCAAAAATGGACATTGTGTAAATTTCAATCAACCAATTGCTACAGCATATATGTTTATGATTTTTGGACAAAACAAGAAACAAAAGAAGTTGGACTGGGCAATTAGCACTGGATCAAAAAGTAAGGTTTACGTGTCTGATTCTGGTGGTTAATCTAGTTAATTCTTTCACACCCTTCCATTTTTACTTATCTTCAAATCTATTTCACAGAATATTTTGCAACTTGGGCTTAAAGATGAATCTTCTTAAGTGGAATGCTTGGAATCTAAAATATTGTACCAGAACAACAAACATCTGGACCAATTGAAAACTTTTTTCAGCTGTAAATTCAGTAACAAAATGATCTTTATCATGAAGAATATATAAATATAATTTGCTGCAATGTTATTTTTCATTTAATTTTTGAGAAGAATAAAATTACATAATCTCTTGCTCCTTGTTGCCAAATTTTCTTGACCTTGCATTGAAAACACTGGTAACTTTGTAACTGGTCAAAAATGTTTTTTTTTGGAAATTATATTTCAAGAAAAGGCTAAATATGTTTGTCACAAACATTGACAAGGATTGCTGTTTACCCTCTTCATAAAGCTTTTTGAATTTCCTATTGATCATTTCAAGATCCTCCAAGAATGAACAATAAGCTGGAAGAAAAATTGCAATGATTGCAAAACAATGGGAGATTTTCAGCTCTATCCATTATTCACATCATGCAATTTCGAGTATATTGCCTGATTACGTTGTTGTATTCAGTCAGTCATATACAGCAATCCAGAAATAAATCACAATTAAATGTTTTAAAGTAACCATTGATAGTTGATGACTTTGCCATGCTGATTCCTTGAAAGAAATATCCATTCAAATAAGTGGCTCCTTTTGTCAGCTTAACTGTGTAAAACAAAATTTTCCAACATTTGCGACAATTTTTTTTTTTGCTGCGAAACTTCTAGTCATACATTTTTTTAACGTGTTTTTTAACATTTTACTTTAACCAAAAAAAAAAAAAAAAAATCAAGAATTCATAACCCATCCACGCCAAGTCAATCCTGCGTAAAAAAGGCTACAGTTTGTAAATCCAGCAAGCCGAAACAATTCTTCTTCACGTTCAGGTGATACCGTGATATTTCTGTCTCGTGCGTGTTTGTCCAAAGTATCTGCAAACTTCCTGACAATATCTTCAGGTACTCCCGATCCAACTGCAAACTGAATATATCTGTTCAACAATACCAAATAATTCGAATCCTTTGGGTCCATGCAGTTATCCAAAACGACAAAAGGTGCATTTGGGGCCAACCTCTTTCGTATCTGCTTTAGGGTTTCGAGTTTCCCCTCGTCACTGGCATTGTCTGGAATCATGTGCAAGGTCATAAGGCAAGTTCCTGCATCGCAGCGATCATGAACTTCTGCGCTCGCGTCGCGGATGTACCCGGTGATCCATTTCACGCGTGACCCTGCAATTGAGGCACCAACAAACGACTTTGCTGATTCGAGCATGGGTTCCGATGGATCGATGGCAAGGAAAGTCCAAGCTTCACGGTCGTCAGCCATTGCTTTCAGTTCGAGTCCGCCACCTGCGCCGAGAACCAGAACGCGTGGCGACTGGTCGTGTTTGAGCTTTTCGTCCAAGAGCTGGATGACCATGCGGTGAATATCGCTGAATCCAGGAACAAAATCTTTTGGACCAGCGCGATAGTCTTTAGCTAGTGTAGTATAGAGGGCAACAGAAGGGTCTTGATTCATTTCTGTTGCATGTCTTTTTGTGCGAGGATTGTTTTTGCTTTTTATACCTTTCAGAAACTTCGAAACTCCGAAACTCCGAAAATGCCGAAATCTCCGAATACGCAGATCTCTGGCCCGCAAATTTGGCCGTATCCATAAAAGTTGAATATAATAAGTAAATAACTTTGTACTTTCGTAATTTTAAAGGTGGAAATACTTGATGTTGGATTATATGTTGCAAAAAAAAGAAAGGTATTATAGATGCATTTTGTTTCTAAACTGTTCAAAAAATTGTGTACACAGTTGATTATTAATAAAATTGGGAATTCTGTTAGCAGTTAATATTTTCGTTCCTGATTTGCTTCAAACATACATTCTATCTTTATATATTGACAACTGTAGTGATGCTGTACAAGAAGTTGAGGCATGGAAGAATACGCAAGTCCTTGCCAATCCACAATAGGTAATGATACCAATAAACCTAGAAGAGTTCTTCAAGACTACCTTCCACAATCACAATCATACCATCAGTTTTGTGGGTATGGATCAAATTAAATTAAGTGGCTACATGGACTCTAGAAATTACCTGGCAGCATTTAGTCTATGCATACACCTACGGCTAAGCCAGAACTGCAAAATCTTATCATTTTCTTTCTGATTGAGGTTTCACCAAAAATTTCTACGTGGGAGTGAAACAACTCTATGCCGTAACTAGTACGTCAAAAACCAGTCCAGTTGTGGCCACGCAACTTTCATTAGCCCTAAAGCATCAATTCAGGCTGCCAGAGCTTCTGCTGGTCAGAAGCTGCAAAGCAACCACTTACAATAAATCACGACCTAACAAACAAATAGAAGGTCTTTCATGACTGCGAAGTTCTGTAGGAGTGCTAAATAAAGTGAGCATTCAGTCAAGTTAGAGGCAGACATGCAAGGAAAGTTGTGCAAAAAAAGGAGGCTTGTGGAATTGCTATTTTGGAAAAGGAGGAGTAGCTGGGCTTAATTTGGAAAAGAAGGCTCAAAGAGTAAGAGAGGAAAATGCTACGAAACTTGACCGTACTTTATTATTTGCATGCAAGTTAATATCAATGCAAATGCCTCCAGCATTTGTCGTGCACTGTTCTGTTATTGAGAAAACAGGTGATGATATTCTGTTGGGAAACATGCATGAAACTTTCAGGGACTTAAAAGAATTAAATGAGTGTTTTAGATGGGGTTGGCCAAACACTACTACCAAGAGTCTCTGAAGATTAGACAAATTGAATCAGAAATATTATTAGCAAAGAAGGAAAAAGTTTGTATTTTTCAAGAAAACCACAGGAGACATCAACTTTTGTTTTTCTTGCAACCCACACAATCAGAAGCAAAAACAAAAAACAAAACAAAACAAAAAAGCAAAGCAAACATAACAAACAAAACACACGCACAAATGATATCTCTTTCCAAAATCATGATAACCCAAATCTCTCAAAAAAGCCACCCCTCTTGTCTCTTAAATGCTGCTGCTGCTGCTGCTGCTGTTGTTGGAACTCGGCAAATGCACCTGCAAGAGCGTCATGGTGCAAATTGCCTCCAAGACCATCATTTGATGGAGGTGGCTGGATATACATGTCTTGACGTGTCATGCTTGCACGCAGAAGGAGGAAATTTGATTGCTCAGTATATTCGCGGCCCATTTGCAGTGTCTTTGAAAATAGCGTGCTACGTGCGTGGTTTTCGTCTGACGTTGATTTATTTACTCGTAGAATCTAAAGAAAATTGAATCAGAAACATTGAAAATGACCATTTCAATCATTTTGTATAAACTTTTCACTTGCTCCGCAAGTAATATATATCACTGATTGTATAAAACAAACCTTGTTGTGAGAATCGACACGGGCAAGAATAGCACCCTCCTGAATTAAGCCAACAACTTCCTTCTCGATAGCATCAACATGGCAAACAAAAGCGGTGGCCATACGGGGCAAATCGACAACATCAAAAGGTTCAATGTACAGCACAACAGCGCGACGGCGAATCAGTTTCATGAGGGCATCTACATGCGGGTTTAGATACAAGTCGAGTAGGAGGATTTGCTTGAGCGAGGCGAGGGCAGTAAGGGCTGTGGAATATTGGGCTGAGTAGAAGGCGGCGAGGATGGTCGAGTGGAGGAGCGCGGGGTCGGGGGTGAGGTCGATGAAAGCGCGGACTTGCGGGGACAAGAGGATTTTCGAATGTAGATCGGCGCGCGAGAGGGTGGCGAGGCCGAGGACGACAATCAGGTGGGCAACATCGGCGGCGGACACGACCTTTTTTAACGATGTTGTTGGTTAGAGGTGGCGGGGTTTGGGCTGTCACGCACCTCGTTCCAGAGAGAAAACACGTCGGGGGAAACGGTGATTGCGAGAAGGGCGGCGAGGGCCTGCGAGTAGTGGGCTGCGTCGAGGTGCACGAGGGCCGCGTACAGCTTGAGTTTCGCCTGGAAGAGCTGGCGGTCGGGGCCCTGACTCTGATTGGCCGAGACGGCCGGCTGATTCTGATTGGCTGTTGCCGTCGGGGCAGAGGCGCCGGCGGCGTCGGGCGTCGACTCGGCTTTGACGACGTAGGACAGCACGGACGGGTAGTTGAGCAGCAGCAGCGACACATGCACGACCAGCAGACACATGTCCTGCACGTGGCGCGGCGTGGAGCAGAAGTCGCGCGACCGCGAGTACGTCTTGAGCGCCGAGGCCAGGTCGCCGCATTTTGCGCAATGTGCGGCCAGCTCCAGGTGCGCCAGGCGGATCGACTCCTTGATCAGGTTGGCCTTGTAGGCCTTGAGTTCGGCATCGAGCCGATCGCGCGTGCTGTGGGCCGCGCGTGCTGCCGCCGCCACCCACTCGCCGAGCGCGTCTCCGTCGCCTTCGCGCCCGTCGCCTTCGTCGGCGCCCTGTCCCAGCTGCGCCGCAATGCGCCGGCCGCGCGCCACGTCGTATGTCGTCGCCTTGACGTCGCCCAGCGCCGCCAACAGCGCCTCACGCCGCACGCCGCCGAGCGTGGCTGTCCACGACGCCTTGCCCGTGCCCGCTACGCTCCCCGCCGCCACCGTCTGCCCAATCAGCTGCGCAATAAACTCTAGCCGCGTCGCTCGCACACTGCTGGTGGTTTGCGCATAGCTGTTTGCATACGCCGCAATGTCAAACACCCCACTATCCACCAGCTCCGAGAGCTGCTCGCCATTCACCAGCGTCACTTTGTTCTCCTTCGCGCTGCTTCCATTGCCATTGCCATTACCCACCTCCTTCTCGCGTTCTGCTCCATATCCAAATCCCTCCCCTTCCATTTTTCCGTGTCCTTTTTTTTGTTTACCACAACACAACTTCAAAAAAAAATAATTACACGCTGCCCATATTCATTCCCTTCTCCGCATTTTGCATTTCTTGTTGCGTTTATTTCATCCGCATTGTTTTCTCGAAATCTTCTCGGTTCAACCATTAATTCAACTTCATCTGAAAAAAAACCAAAATCAATTTGGGGATGAATCGGCAAAGTGAGCACAGGGCATACATCTTGGAATGGTGCCAATGCGATTAGCGATTACAAAATGAGTAGTGAATAGAAGATCAGAAGGGTGGAACGGGTGTAGTCACGCGATCAGAAAGTTGCGGTCAGCTGGTGAAGCGTATTAAACAAACACAATACGACGTTATGCAATTGACAGGTGCCCGACCGCCACGGGGACCAGCATCGCAAACTCAACGCGACGAGTACGGCAACTTGGTTCCAAGTCACAACGCCAATGGTAACAACGTCAACAACGCAGGACGAAGTGGACGATCAGCAAACGGAGGCGGCGGAGTTGGCGGAGTTGGTCTCGGAAACAACGGAGTAGCAGTAGGCAATGGCCGGGCGCCACGGTTGGCGATAAACAATGACGGCGGCGGTGGACTGCGGCAACAGCAACAACAAGCGCAGCAAGCACAGCTGCCGCCGCGTATTGCCGAAGTGGTGCGGCGATCACTGCTACAACAGCAACAGCAGCAACAACAACAGCCGCAAGACGGAGGTGGATCGTCGTCGCCGCCGCAGTCGTCTGGACGCCCGCCGCGCCGTCCGCCGCCAAACAGAACTGGTCCTCCTGGCGTGCCCCCGACGCCGGCATCGGTATCCGTGTCGGCGTCAACGACGCGGCGCCCCGACCCCGACGACCCCTTCGACGCCGCAGCCTCGTCAAAAGACCTATTGCCCCCTGGCTCTCCACCTCCATCCTCCAGAAAACCAAGAGCGTAAGTTTGTCCATCTATCCATCCATGCAACCTAACCTAACTATCCATTTTATTCAAAATATTATACTCGCCATTTATTCCTTCCTTCTCTTCTCCTTTATCTCGTGTCTGATATTTTTTTGTCAGTCAACGTATCTCGGTCTCAAACAACCTAGAACAACAACAATCACAGCAGCAGCAGCAACAACAACAACAACAACGTCGACGCCCCCCTCGAGCCCCCCAAACTAGACTTCCCGACTCTCCTCCCAGCGAACCTTCTTCGCCGCCCGGTCTCAATGTTCCTCGTCCTCCTCAACCAAAACCTCCTATTCCCATACCCACCATTGCCGCCGATAAACTTTTGTTATCCGGATTCAATAACAATATTCTGCGTGAAGAAGTGTGGGACGCAGACACTGACGACGAAGGGGACACTTTTAGGCTTGGAAAAGGCGCCGCAAAAAAAAATATTCGCGCCAGCTTGCCAAACAACGGTAATAAGAATGGTGCGACCGCTGTGGCGTTCGAGGACTCTATAAATGACAATAAACCACGCGCGTCAATAAGAGCTGTTGGGAAATCGTTGAAGCAAGTGCAGCAGCAGCAGGCCATGACGACACGTAACGTATCCTCTGTGCTGCGTGTAAATAACCAAGGAAGCAATGGCGTTTTTAATGATGACGATGACGATGATGCTGCAACCGAAGAAATGGACGATATTGTGCGTAATTTATTTATTTTTTTCTTTACATTTTTTTAAAAAATATTTGATTTTCAAGGACTACATGGATTCATTGGCAAAAGTGTCAATGCCACCGCCTCGGAGACCTGTGCAAGAAAACATGCAAATACCGAAGGCGATTCCGAACGGCTTAAATGTGTCCCAGCAACAGCAACAACAACAGTTGCGAGAACAACTTGAACGCCAATTCAAACAAGAACTCGAGCAGCAAAAAGAAAAAATCAACGCGCTGGAAATTCAACTAACGACAGAACGCACTGAATCAGCACGTCTGCGCGAAGCAGTCGCGTCCAATAGCGGCGAACTCGGTCCGATCCTCGACCTCCTCACAGAAAAAGAATCGCAACTAGAAAAGCTAAAAAACGCTGTTCTAATCGCCAAAGCAGCCGTGGATGACACGCGGCGCGAACGCGATGACGCGCTCCGAGACGTGGAGCAAGTGACGCAAACACTCACGGAGCAGCTCTTCGAAGTCGAACACGACCTGGAAGAGCTAATGAAGGAAAAGCAGAGTGTGGATGCGGAGCTAGCGAAAGCGCGACTGGAGACGGGACGGGTTGTGGAGGAACTGAAAACACGCGTGCAGGAGCGCGACGATGCCGAAATCGAACTCGATACGTTGATGGAGGAACGCGAAAAGAGCACGAAAGTAATCAGCGATAAAACAACGGCGCTTACGCAGGCGGAAGCGACCGTAACGCGGCTGAATAAAGAGATTGATGCGCTGCGCACCCGCGAGGTTGACGGGAAAAAAAAGCTCGCCGACGCGGAAGCGCGGTTGCAGTATACAGAAATAGCCCTCGAAAAAGCGCAAATGACTGCGGCGTATTCGGTTGGAGAAGTGCGAAGTCGTGGTGCCGTTGCGGGAGAAATCGAAGAAAAATTGAAACTTGCACTCAAAGACCTGCATTTTGCTAAATCACGCGAATCGGATCTTGAACGGCAACTTGAAGATGCCGAAGACCGGCTGCGGCAAGCAGAAGATGCGGTTTTGGATGCAGAAGCTGCTGCCGAATCTGCAATGAGCGAATTTGATTCGCTGAAAAACAACAGTGCGGCGGCCGAAAAGACATTGCGCAACCAAATTCTAAGTCTTGAAGAAAAACTCGAGTTGGCCAACGAGGATTTGAAAGGCAAACTGGATGAAGTCGAAGAATGTCATGATACTATTGGAGATTTGGACATCAAAGTCAATGAATTGGAAAATGAATTAGAACTGACGCGAGACGAGCTCGACAAAAACATCAAAAATATTGAAGACATGTCGAAACACATGGATGAACTGAAAGGTCAACGCGATGCATCTCTCCAACTAGAAATTGATCAGCTTACTTCCGAACGTGACGAACTATTGGACCGAGTTGCCGAAATGGAGCAAGACTTGAACGAAATTATGCGCGATCACCACGAAAAAGTTTCGAATCTCACTGCAACGCTAGAAGAAGTCACGAATAACAACAGCAACAGCAATGACAGCGGATACGCAGCCGAAACTGAAGCAAAGTTTGAAGACCTGCAAGCCCAACTGAAAAAAACTCTCGCTCAACTTGTCGAAACCGAAGAGAAAATCGCCACACTCGAACAACAGAACGAAGAACAACAGAGCATGGCCGACCAGGAACTCAAGGAACTAGAATCTGCACTCGAAACGGCCAACAAAGTTCGCAAAAACTTGGAAAACCAAATCGACGAGCTTTTAGAAAACCTGGATGTTGCTGAATCGAATGAAGCGCAATTACGCGAGCGAATCAAAACTCTAGAAGAAGCCGTTGGAAGAAACAGCAGCAATATCGACGGAGGCGGCAACGAGGGGCTTGAAGGCGTTGTTGAAGATTTGAAGGCACAACTTGATGCAGTATTGCAGGAAAGAGACGAGTTGATTGAACAAGCGGCCACTGGAAACAAAAACGGCAATAATGATCGAGATGTTGCAGTCACGTCTGAAGCTCACCAAAATGCATTGGCAGAAGTTTCAACGTTGCAGGCAGAGCTGGAAAAAGTACGAGCCAGCGCAATTGAATTCTCGGAAGAAGCTGAGGAACTGAAAGCCGAATTGGTAAAAACTGTTAAGGAACGCGACGAAGCGCACGCAGAGTTGGTGATTTTGAAGACGGATATTCATGATTTGGAGCAAATGTTTGAGGAAGCACAGATTGAATTAGATAAATTGAAGAATCAAGCGGTGAGTTATACATATATTAAGAAAAAAGAAAATGACCACAAAATAATAATAATAATAATTTATTGTTATACAGGGTCAAGAAGCTGATGTTTTGAAACTTGAACAAGAACTTGATTCTGCTTTGAATGAGATTGACGACCTTCAAGCCCAAATCAAAAAGCTTCAAGAAAACGAACAGTCTAATAATTCTGCGAATGTGGAAGAGCTTGAAACAATGCTTGAAGATGCCAAATTTGAAAATGAAGAATTGATTGTGAAATTAGACGACGCAAATGCTGTATGTTATAGTTTTTCACCAAAAAAAAAAAAAAAACCTTATCTCTTTCAATAGAATATCGCGGACCTGGAAAAACTTTTAGATGAAGAGCAAGCATTCGCTGATCGGACTGGTTAGTTGTTTCTGCCACTTCTGATTTGGAATTTAAGGAGATTTTGATAAACTATGATAGAGGCTACCAATAAATCATTGACTGATGAAATTACATCTCTGCACGAGCGGCTTAATCGTCAAATGGAACTATCTAAGGCAGACGGAGACACAAAAATTGTCATTGATGGTCTCGAGAGCGAAGTAAAGAAATCAAAATCCGAGTTGGACGCACGAACACAAGAGCTTACAAACCTGAAGATAGAATTCGAAAATTCGGAAAAAGTAAATAAAGAATTGAATCAGGCGCTTGATTTGGCGGATCAAGAAATCGAAGCGCTGAACAAAGAGCTTGACGAAGCATATGACGCCAAAGCTGATGGTGCCGGTGATCCGGAACTACAAGCGAAATTCGATGCGATTCAAAGCGAGTTGGAGGCCAAAAATGCGGAACTGGATGTTGCTGTGGAGGTACGATTGAAGGAGAAAGTAGATGAGTTTAAGCAATTGGAGGAGGAGCTTCGTGAACAGATGGCAACTATTCAAGAGCAATCAAAAGGAGCAACACAATCGCTGGTTCAACAATTGCAAGAACAGGAACTCGATGCAAAAGAAATGCGAGAGACGTTGGTATCACGACTACGAGAGCAAGAATCAGAGGCGACAGATTTACGGGACAATCTAGCGAAACTAAAAGCAGATTTCGCCGAAACATTGACGAAACTGAAAAATTCGGAACACACGTTTGAAGAATATCGGTTACGATCGCAGGCGATGGAGAAACGGTACCTAGCGCGTCTAGACTTGGTAGAAGACGCATTCAACCAAACATGTGCAGAAATCGAATCATTCCGAGCTAACTTATTGCAAGCAGCTGAAGCGCAAGGCATCGAGCCGCCGCAATTCAAACCGATTCCCGTGATTCCTCCCGCCAATTTCGAATCGCCGATTTCCCCGACGCCGGCAGAAAAAAAGACATTCCTGTCGACGGTGTTTGGCCGACGGCCGAGCGAGAAGCCAAACGTTGACAAACACGTCGCAACGCCTTCCGGGACGCCGATGCCGTCTGAAGAACATGCTGCCCATCCTGCTCAATCTGTAAGTCCCACGCTAGTAGCTGCTCAAGAGAATGGAGGTGGCGCTGACACAAAGACATTGAAGAATAAACCAAGCACGGGCATTCTGCGGTCGCTATGGGGCAGTGGAGGCAACAAGGCTGGTGACCAACAGCAACAGCAACAACAGCAGACGTCGCCGCCCCAAAAAACTCCACCGGGAAGCGTCATGGATATTAAACCGCAAGTTGTCGGAGCAGACGATGAAGCCGAAGTTCCGAAGCCTTCTACGTTGTTGGCGTCCATCTGGGGAGCGAAATCGAATCTAAAACGAACTCCGTCTGAACCCAAGCTTGATAAATAATTTTTTTTTTTTTTCGACTTTTTTTTTTAATTTTT
>JADGJH010000161.1:0-27465 GCA_027596945.1 Physocladia obscura
CATGAAAAAGGCTATAAGAAGGCTGTTGGATTTTGACTTTTGAAAACATTCTAAAATAAAAAACTCTCTACCCAAAACTACTATCAAGCTTAAGGCTCACATTAATACTAAGCCTTATAACTCAAAAACCAACATGTGTATTAGGAGGGGTCAGTGAAGAATTTTCTTGAGAAACCCTATTTTGAAGTTCAGCTTGTAAGCTGTTGTTATTAATGCTGAATCTTTGAACTGTTTCTCTGAGTTCTTGCATTTCTTGTAGAATAGCAGCTAGTTGTCTGGCTTGCAGATTTGAAGTGCTTGAGCCTGAGTAGTCCATTTTGTCTAGAACATTTGGTCTTGACATTGATGAAGAGAGGGCTTGTAGATTTTTCTAGTGCTACCAATATGTGAGAGAATCAAAGAGTTCAAAGTGAGCAAAGTTAACTTGGGACAGCAAAGCAAAATATTTTCTTGAGCTGTGTCTTAGACAGCGAAGTCTTCTTTTTGTTTCTAAAGCAAAGCAAAGTTGAAGTTTCTAATAAAGAATTCTATGTTTATTTTAATTTCAATAACACTGAATTTATAGAGTTTCAGAATCCTTTCTGAAACAAAGTGAAATAGAATTTTTGGGTGGCACAAGTAAAAATTTCATAAAGAAAATTGTGAAATGGAAAAGAACTTGTGGCTGACAAATAAAAGAATAATAAAGGGAAATAAAAGATAATACAATAATAAAATAAGAATATAATAGAGATAATTTCAAATTGAAGTTATGGAAAACTAGTCAGTTTCTGTGAAATGTATTCAAAATTGCTCATTTCTTATAACTCTTGCTTTCTGACAGTACAGCTTGAAAGTACAGCTTGATGTTGCTGCTTCTGCATGTCAATTCTGAACCAAGTGCATTCAAAATTAAAGTATGCAAGGAGAGGCGTGGTAACCTGCGTGAAAGGTGAAGTTGGTGGAGATGGGACTGTCACTGTTTAGTTTGCAACAATGTATAAAAATGCATTACAGTACCAAGAACAATTTACTCACTTATATTAAAAGAATGGAATCATTTAATTCTGTATTATCAAATAGTAATTCTGATCAAAATTGATTGAAATATGATGTGTCCAATTGCCGAAACTGTTCATAAGTCAATTAAACTGAATTGTTTTGGTAATATTTCTGCTACAAAAGTTAATGATGCACGCAAATGTGATTGCTGTAACTGGATTTTGCCTATTAAAAATTCAAAAGCGAACTCTGAAATTGTTGATCAGAAATCATCAATATTACAATTACAACCAAATCACCAAGTCTTGCACTGTGCACACATCAGTCTTGAACCATCTGATCATGGTTTGAATGCTGGAAGGGGCCATCTTGCTGTTTGGAGTTGGACATTTGGTTTCTGATGCGTTGACTGGGTGGAGTCCAAAGTACTGTGATAAAAGTTCAGGTATTTATACGTTCTTGTGAATGTCAGCAATGCATGCAACTACAGTGGGAATCTGATGACCATTGCTGGGACTGTTGGTGTGCAATGTGTCTTCTTTTATAGACTGTCAGTCTTCATAAAACAGCAGATAGACAGTCTGAGGTTCAAGGACATGACCAAGTTACTGTTACCTGTCATTTTGTTTCACGAGAAGCAGCCATCCTCATTGCAGCCACGGGGCTTTCAGTCATGGCCCTTTGGAATTTAGACATCAAATATATTGTTTCTTGTGGATCTTTGCAAGTTTGGGCAGACAATGGCAGAATTGTTGGGTAAATTGACAACAGTCTTCCAATAACAGTCAGAACAAGACTCCTTTGCACCAGCAGCAGAATTCAGCTAGAGGCCACTAAACTACGCCAACAAGGTGCATGATTGGAAAAGAAAAGATTGAGGAAGAAATCTAGAAAGAGTTGGAGAGAAAAGATTTTGAGATATAAAGGTGGAGTTGATTTTAAAAAGTTACTTTTATTTCTTTTGACTAAAGTTTATTCAAAATCCTGAACAATTCTTACATGTTTGACTAGCAAGCAGGAGAGTTTGTATGTTGTGTGCTGTGGGGATTAATTTTCCTTTGCTTCAGTCATGTTTCAAAAATTTTGCCCTCTATTATTTTGACTGCGTCAACTGCACTAATTCAAGTGAATGCAAGTATACTTGTCATGCACTATAATCCTATGTGTTGAGAGTCAAGGTTTGTACCCTGGAAAGTCAAAGATCTCTTTATCCATTGCAAATTCATAATATATTTCTGCAAGCCAGACACCAAATTGCTATTGACAGCCAAATTGGCACCACCTTCATGTCTGAAAAAATTGATCAGACACAAAACCAGTACTCTGTGGAGTACACATTGCCTTGGTTTGGAGACACAGCCCCAGCTGGGCAGGCATTCCAATTCAGATTGCCAGTAACTGCCACAAACAGGTCAAATGCCCTTGCCTGCATCCCTGGGCAAATCAATATGATTGCACAGATTCAGAATCCCAAGAAGCATGCCAATCAATCCAAAGCAGATGCAGCCATGCTGGAGGAGCAGTTGCAGCACGACATTGTGCTGCTAATGACATGAATTTTTGTTTTAAATGAAAAGATTTTTTGGAATTTTTGTAAATGGTTTCTTGCAAAAAATATAAAGAGAGCAACATAAATTTGTGTCCTGTTTCTGCTGCCATTTTACAATTCCAGATTTATTTGTTCCTGGTTGTGCCAATGAATAAACAGTTTGAACCATACAAAACCTACAGCTGTATCCAATAAATTGTCCAATGTCCAGGTGGAAAGCTGTCCCATTGGCATGGAGTCACCATAATTAAAAAGTTCACATTCTATGTCCAACATTCCTCCAGTTCAGTGATTTTTACCAAATGTATAGGTATCAAAATGCACTTTTTATTCCATTTACAGATTTGCAATGTTTTTTGTCAATCAATGACTTTGATCTTTCAGTCTGTCTTTGCAATTCAGTCCTGAGCTTCAGTAAAGTGAAGCAATGACATATACTCAAGATTTTCAATATTTTAACACTCTAAGTCAATCAAGACTGCACAGCACTCACTTAGTTGATGATATACTAACATCATCATCAAAAGCTGCCACATAAATTGCAATACCTCAAATTTTTTTTTTTGAACTTCAGTTGATCTAAGAAATGCAATTTACTTAATAAGTTTTTTTGTTTTGGAGTTGATTTGCATTGATACAGCATTACGTCCAGATCCTTAAATACAGTCAGAAGGAACCTCTACAAGTGTAAAGGATTTGTTGTTTCATGTTACTCTTATTTAATGTATGCTCTTGCAAAAATTTTACATATTTCATATGCTGCTGATTTGATTGATGGATAATAAGTTTGACACAAACCTTGTGTTTGCAAGCTCCTCTCCAATTGTCCAACTATATTGTACTTTGACTGTTTTATGGGCAATGTGTGCCTTGCTGCAATCATGCCCAAAAATTGGCTCATCAATGCACATGTTATTTTAAAGCTGATTAACTATTTTTGTATTTTTTGGCATTTTTAGTTTTGACAGGTTGTGTTTTGATGCTTTTTTTTTCGTTGGGTTTTTGCAGTTGCAATTTACACAAATATGACATTTGAATAATTTATGCTTAAATTATCTTTGAAATCTAACATATTTTCTTTCATTTTTTTTCTTTGGTTTAATAAAAAGCACTGGTAGCATAAGCTGTGTGCAGCCATTCATTGAAGAGCCCACTATGTATATCTTGATTGCATAACTTTTAAACAGGATGAATCCCAACAGTTTGAAACAAGTTGCTCATTTTAGTTGACTGTATTGACCCAATTTTGTTGATATGTTGGTAACAGTTAGCAAATTGGCTGCTTCAAAGGCTGGAAAATATTGCAAGGGTCCTTGAGAGTCGCATAAAGTCAAAAAAGTTACTTGTATTTTCCAGTTCCTTCTGGCCCAAAAACAACAATGTAGTCCTTGCAAAATTCTTCCAGGATAACGTGGGTGCAGTTTTTTTATTTCTATTCTTCAATATCCATTGTTTTTCTGATTACATAAAACAGATAATCAAATTGGCACCTCTAAAACCCATGCAATACCAGTTATATTGAAGGAAAATAAGTCCCTTGAGTCATTAAACTTGAATGGTCAGTATATATTTTCATTTCTATTCTTTAATATCCATTGTTTCTGATTCACAAAGCAGTAAACAATGAGAAAAGCACTTTGACCCGCTTTTTTTTTTTCATGGCTGAAGGATTTTGTAGGAATGATTCCCATTTTCAAACAAACTCACTGTTCTAAAATTTTGTTGCAGTATTAGTGTTTGATCAGCACAATGCTTGCAAATTGTTACAAATACCTTCTGCCATCACTTGTTTCCACTATGCTGCCCATCTTGCATCATGAGTTGACCCAAGAACCATCAAGTAGTATCTCTCAGTATTCTTTGCACATAAATGAAAGAATCAACAGTGCCTACTTTTAGGGCCTCTTTCTATGCTGACTTTGATCTTTTAAGGCAACTCTCTCATGAAGAAGTTACCTACCTTTTAATTGGTTTATTTTGTTAAGTTAGAATTAATCCTTTTCAAATGAGTGCAATGCTTAGAATCAAAAAAACACTTGAATACCAGTTACTCCACTCTCCAAACTTTTCTGGGAATATCCATTACCCAACAAGACTTCTTTTTTCTCACTTAAATATAACATTCCAATCTTATGCAACTATTTGATCTCTTCAATCAAGTGTCTTTATAAGTGATTACTGAGTTTTATTAGTTAAAGTGACAAATTAGTTATTTAGGCTTGCTTCTTTTTCTTTTTTTGTGCAATTTTTGCCACTCCACTGGTTTTTTCTCTCTTCGAAAGCTGAAAATTAGTCTTAGTCAGCTATATATATATATATATTCACAGCCAGAACAAAAATAATTTTTTTACCCCACGAAGAGTTTTTTGCGTCAACTCCTCTCGCGTCAGAGGCCTGTCATCTTCGTCAGAAATTTCGTCCGTGTCATGATCATCCCTGAATAAAAATATTGAATAATTTTGAACATCTGATTGCACAACATACCCAGTGCTTGGTGCTACAATAGACAAACTTCCAATAGTTGCTAACGGACCTTGTCCAAGTAAGCCTCCAATTCCGTTGACGGGAATAACAAGCCCGCCGCCTTCTTTCCCGTCTCCTTTATCTTCACCTGCACTTTTCTTTTGATTCGTGAATATATAGTGCAACGTCAAAAGCTCATTTGCTTTGAGTTCAACAAGCCCCAAGCATGCAATCAAATTTGTATCGGTAACTCCATGTGATCCCAGCAATGCATCCGTGGCTTGAGCGAATTCCGCACGCGTTTTTGCACTGGCAGTCATTCTATGTGCTTTCAATTCACTATTGCTCTCTGAAGCACTTAATTCATCTTGTTTTTTTTCGTCTTCAGATTTTGCAATATCGCCAATGTTTTGTTGCTCGCCCTCGATAAAAGTAGTCCCCACTTTGGGTGTCGTGCTTGGAAGGATGGTGTTACGAAATAATTTAATGACTTTCTCAGTTCCTTTGCGAAGTTCATCGAGGAGCTGAGTTACATCATGATATTGTTTTTCAAAAGCACTACATTTGCTTTTAGATTTTTCAAGAGAAATCTGCAATACAAGGCTATAAGCATAGAAATTCATGAAAATATAATAATTGAACCTCCAATCCTTTCATTGTTCTCTTTGTTTCCTCTTCGGCTGCCACAATTTCTACTCTTAAACCATCAATCTTTTTCTGTACATGAACAATTTCCTCAGCCATTTTTTCAATCTCATTGTTAATTTCATTGACATAATTGAAGAGAGAAAAGTTTTGATCTTCAATTGCTTTAAATCGAGCAACAAGCTCTCCAATATCTTGTGTTCCAGTAACTTTTCTGATTTCTGCGAAAGCTTTTTCGTATGTATCAAGAGATTCGGAGATATTTTCTTGCGATGGGAAGCTTTTGGCGAAGGTGTCTTTCTCTGGATTTATGATATAAAGTTATATATATATATGATGTTAGCTGAGAATATCACCATTTCGTTTGCGGGACAAGCCGTCTTGAAATTGTCCCTCAAGTCTGTCAGCTACTTTTGTGGCCATAAATTCTTTCAGTTTTCTGTCTTGCTCTAAAGCGCGATCTAGCTCTTTGATTTCTTGAACATATGCTTGATATTCTTTGTCAGCTTTTTCCCTTAAAGCAATAATCTTTGTTTGTGCCTCGTCTCTATTTTTTCAAATATGAATCTCCTGTAGAGGTTTGTTTTTTTGTTTTTTTGTTTTGGTTTTTTCACCTGGCTTCGTAAGCAGAATTGCTGGCTTCTATAATTTCCGCCATCTGTTTTTTTTGTTCCAACAACTCTCGTTCAAATTTTCTGTAAATGTTGTCGAAAACAAGGCGCTCTCTTCTTAAATTGTCGATTATTGCTCTTAATCTCTTATTTACTGCCAAAGATTTGTTGAATTTTACAAGAGCTTTGTCAAGCCTGTTTTCAAGAACTCGAATTTGTTTTTCAATCGCATCAGAATTTTGGGAGGCCGCGTTGACGCCACCCAATTGTGAGCGTTGCTGGTCAATATCGCGATCCATATGCGCAATTTGGCTGTCTAAAATAGCAATTTCAGTCATAATTGCTTTGATTTTACGTTGGTATGTTTCTGAAATTCGAAAAAATTGATTAAACAGGGTTGAATAGATTTTTTCCCCCCAAAATAGCGCGTTACTATGTTTTTACCAGCTTGGTCTGTCATAAACTCAACTTTCTTGCTTTGAGCTCCGTTTTTTTTTTTGTCATCATTTCGCGTTTCCAGTAGCCTCAGTTCTTCATGCAAATGATCATTATCGCGTTTCAGTTTTTCGATCGTTGCTCTTTGAAATAAATCTCAGTTTTTCTTCAATAGAGGTATCCAGCAAGTAAAAAACCTTTGTTTTGTTATTACAAGGCGAGACTCTTCACTGTACGCTTTGCGGTCGCCTTCCATGATTCTATATTGTCTTTGTAATTTTTGAAGCTCGATTTCCGCTGAAAACTTGATCAATACGAAGTCTATAATATTAAAAGATATCTAACCTAATCCATCATTAATTTCTTGTTCGCTACTTAAGCTTTGTGCCTTTTGAGAAGCCATAAGTCTGCTCATTATTCTCACAACCCGACAATTTTTATTTTTTTTTAATTTTTTTTTAATGGAAATCGCTTCTACATTCTCTTCAGAAATTATATTCCAGACAAGCCATACACAAGGTTAATTGATATTGAATCTGACGCCACCTAATCAAATATGAATCAAACAATTTGAAGATGACGAAAATAACACAACCTGAAGTTAAGTGCGAATGGCGCGCAGTTCAGTCGTTTCGATCGTGGTTGCAGCCAGATCCGAAACCTCAATATCCGAGTATGGTTTTGGTTCAACATTCGTCACACCGAAAAAAAACAGACGAGAAAACCGATGTCAGATTGGCTCCAATGGATTTCGATAGACGACAAAAAAATATAATTGAAAGAAAGCAAATAATCGAATTAATTCGCCATTGCGCTGTGACGGAAGACGCGAAAGAGAAACTGGCCGAAATGCTTGAAAAAGTTATTGCTGAGCGTGATAAACTACAGGGCGAATTGCATGACATTTCTTGGACGCGTAGTCTGGCATTGTTAACAAAAGATCTGAATAGAGAAACTGCGTCAGATTCAGCTAAGGTTGAAAATGTTAATTCCATCTGCGAAAATACTTTCGCATCTCCATCAAATGAGGTTAATTAATAGTCCCGGCTTATAAACGGTTATTTAATGCATATTTATTTTCACAGAATCCTGAAATGCTTGTTGCGAAACTACTCGCGGAATCTCTGCGCCATCAAATCTTACAAGAGCCACCAACAAATGAAACTTCAAACTTTTCATTATCCTTTACTCCACGCTCATCTATTTTGTCAAATAGGTCATCAATTTCGTCAAATGGCCCACAATCTTCAGCGAGCTCAAAATCGTTAAAAAATAGGGTAACAGAAATTGTAAATGATGAATGGAGCTCAAATTATATTCAACCTCCAACTACATCAGTCAATATTGAACAAATTACGCAAAAACAGAAGATTCTCACGTTTGACGCGTTGATTCAAACTGACGAAGTAGTTGACTCTTCAAACAGTCAGTCACAACGAAAGAATTTAGCAAACGCGACAAGTCTCAAAGGCAACGAAACTTGTGCGTCGACCAATGTCGCTTCCACTGCTGAAACCGTATTAGAGGCTAAAAATTCGCCGATCAATTCTCAATTTCATGATGATTCAAACCATAGAAATAGCCGTGACTATAACACCCAAGTACTTCTCCGTGAGCTCAAAATTTTGAAAAAGCAATTGAGTAACTTGGAAATCACCAACGCTTTACACCAGCAAACTAGAGCAAGAATTTCCACAAAGCAACTTGAAGATCAGCAGCAGCAAAAGAATGGTGCAATTCTTAAATTCAGTGATCTTGATCCAAAATCCATAGAACATATTGAATACCTTATTCCAAGTGACAATAGCCTACTATTTACAAACGATACGTCAATGATAAAGTCCTTGAGTGAAGTCGTGCGAGATGTGGAAGCTATGAGTACTAATCCAATTGATGAAACGTGGCAAATTGTTGCTGATGACGTTTTAGTGCGCAGACAGGAGATTGCAGCAATTATAAATGCAGAAGAAGAAAGATTGCAGAAAAAAGAACTGTTAAATCGTATTGTGCAAATATGTTCAGATTCAGATGAAGCAAAAACGCATCCCAACAATTTTTTGGAGGAAAGCATTTCGCAAGAATTGGATTCTGTGATTTTTAGAATGAATGGTCTCAAAGCCAATTCTACTGAGCAGTGATAGAAATAAAAACTGCTCTTTTTTCCCTTTTCCAAGTTTCTTGTCAAATTTCAGGGACCAATGTTTGGTTGTTTTGTAGAAGCTTCACAACCACAACAGAACCAAAACCCTGTGATGACTTCAGCTCTGGAATATTTTCAACAATGGCTAGCCTTTCCTTTTCATAAATATTATTATTGATTTCTGCACAAACTAACTGGCGTAAGTGGAAAATATGGTGCGTTTGTCATATTGGGATAAGATGGTAGTTATAGTAAAGCTGAAAGCGTCTATTTCGACAATTACAGAGATTTGAGTATTGGGACAGTGGAAAGCGCGGACTTGAACACTGAGTTTTGACGATTTTCATAATGGAGCGATTTGAGAAATTCAGCACCAGTTTCATCAGCGGCAGATTTCTCGCGTCGAACGCAGGAAAAGCGAGGATGCTTATCAATCCTAGCACGGCCCGGCCGCTGTTTAAAACATTTGATGCCGATGCTTCTAGTCAGATTCAACTTGCTGTTGATGCAGCTCAGGAGACTTTTTCAACAAAACTTATGTTCTGGTCCGGCGCGATGCGACGGTAAGAATCGGAAAGAGTTACCCGAAATTAATTTTCGAATAATGCAGAGATGCCTTACTTGCGATCGCAAATGTTTTGGTTACGAACAAGGATTTTTTGGCAGAAAGCGAAGCTATTGCTGGGAAAACTATCACTGATTCAAAGGTTTATTCATTTATTAATTTTATATTTAATAATTAAACTTCTTTATCAAGTTTGACGTGGACGCTAGTGCGGAGTGTTTTCGCTTTTTTGCTGGGCTTGCTGACAAATTGCACGGTCGATTTTTTTCGATGAATCCACACGCACATGCATACACGATTCGAGAACCTATCGGAGTATGTGGACTTATTACAAGCTTTAATTATCCTCTCCGTACGTCTGCTTTGTTTTATTATTTTTATATTTTGTAATTTTTTGGTCGGAAATAAGCGTAGTTCTCACTGCTTGGAAGCTCGCACCAGCTCTGGCATCGGGAAACGCAGTTATACTTAAGCCCGCTCACCAAACGCCTATCTCCACATTAATCCTCGCGTCATTAATTTCAAACAAATCGAAGGACTCTGTTCTCCCAGCTGGAGCCGTCAATGTCCTCCTTGGTGACGCATCCGTTGGCGCCGCACTCGTTGAGAAGTCTGGCGTCAATAAAATTAGTTTCACGGGATCAACAGCAGCTGGCTCTCACGTCGCGAAATCGCTCGCCACCAGCAATCTCCGAAAAGCAACTCTTGAGCTTGGTGGCAAAAACGCGATTATAGTCTATGCCGATGCAAACCTCGACAAGGCAGTCACATTCATTATCGAAGCAGCATTTTCAAATGCTGGTCAGAATTGTTGCGCCGGATCGCGTTTGTATTTACACTCTTCGGTGCACGACCAAGTTATTCAAATGTTGAAACGCGCAGCATCGAAATTGAAAATCGGCGACGCGTTAAACCCTGACACTGATATTGGACCGCTAGTAGATAAAACTGCGATGTCGCGTGTGGATGGGTTTATCTCTAGAGCAAGAGCACGGCAAAATGGAGCAGTTGTGGAAGAAATTTTTGAAACAGAGTCTTTTTTGGAACTTGATGGAAATTTTGTTCCACCTACCATATTTTCAAATGTTGCTGATGAAGATGAAATTGCCATAGAAGAAATTTTTGGGCCAGTCCTGGCTGTCATGAAGCCGTTTGACACGATCGAAGAGAGTGTTATGCGAGCAAATTCGTCAAAATATGGGCTAGCAGCTGGAGTTTTCACTGAATCAATGAAAGTTGCACATATTGCGTCGTCAAATTTGAAAGCTGGGTTTGTGGTAAATCTTTTTTTTTCTTCTTTTTTATTTTCTCCTTAGTTTAACTTCTAAAAAATTTTGCAGTGGATTAATCAATACAACAATATGCCCCCGTATATGCCCCTAGGAGGAATGAAATTAAGTGGTAAAATTTATCACAATTTTCTAATATTTGAAAAATAATTTTTGAATACAGGATATGGGAAAGAATGCGGATATGAAGCTATTGATGAGTTTACGTTCACAAAGTCGGTTTTTTCATCATTCTCCTGACTTCGCCTAAAATAGCAGACTATGAAGACTTATGCGTTTAATGCAAAATCATATTATTTTCATTTAAATTCACTACAACTTTAGTTAGTTCTTAGCTGAAAAAAAATAAATTCAACACCTGCTGCTGGCTGATTGCTGTTTGGATGACCTGTGATAGATTCCAATGAAATTAGAACCTTTGATAAATCTATTTTGAAAGACGACAGGTTTCCCACCAAACTTTTTGATAAATGCAGGTGTACCAAAAAAATCAAATATTTAAGAACTTAAAGCAAGAATATATACAAAAACGATAAAAGAGTATATCCAAATATACAACTGAATATGATTAAATCCCAAGCTACAGTCTGTTCAGCCCAATTTTGTTTGATATTGGAGAGATTTTGTGCATTGGCACAAGATAGCAAATAGTTTTGAGTGGCAGTGGATTGTTAAGGTTTTCAAAGACAAAAGAAAACATAAACATAATCACCACCCAAAATAAATACAACAATCCCTGCACTACACAAACTCCTAATCTCTTAACTCTCCTAGTCAATTATTGCAGTACTCTCAAAATCTGCACAGATTTTGCAAACAAAAATTGTTTGTGAGAAATGAAACATTTTTCAAATGAAAGATGTTTCATTTTGTTATTTCTTGCTATCAACAATTTGTTGTGAGAATTCACTGTGAGAAAAGAATGCAAACCTGGCTGGTTTTTCTCGCACTGGCGGCAATTGTGCTTGAAATCAAAGATACACAATGACAGACACATGCAATTACTGTTAAAATTTTATAATATTTGAACTGAGTTTTCTTTATTAAATAAAGTCCTTCTATAGTTTTCCCTAATCAATGTAAAAGCCCAAAGATGACTCCACCTGAAAATCTCAAAAAGAGTGATATGAAAAGGATAGTGAAATCAAAATGAAAAAAAGAGTAATAACAAAAAAGGAATTGTGTGGAGTAGATTAGATAAATTTTAATGATGAATAAAGGAGATTTTCTTGGGAAAATTTGAGGAGCGGACCAAAACAAAAAAGAAATTATTTAATGTAGAAAATGTAATATTTACTATAGCACATCACTGCTTCAGCCTAGATTCGATGACAGATGCAACAGCAAGATTTGAATTTTGATTTACAAAAGATCAAATCAGGCATTTACAACTAGAACTCAAAATACCAAATCCATTCATGGCGCAAAATTGATATAATGCAACAGCAGAAGAGGCACTGTGCATTCTGCTGAATTGTATGGTATGGCTTCACTGACTGGAAACAGTGTTGCGATTGCTTGCCTGCAGCTGCAAAGCACTGTCGTCTATATTAAACGACATTCTGGATCATGTATATACTTAATTCAAGCATCTACTAGTCTGCAATTTTGTGCATTTGACTGAGACTTGGATGCAGGCTTGTGCAATTGCAAATTTTATAAAGTGGAGGATCCCTTGACACATTTATTGAATTTATTGACAGAACAGTTCAAGGAATTGCAAGACTTGGAAAAGGACAGCAAAAGAAATGTTATAATGGTCATAAGGTGAGTGAATTGATTCTATTATAATTGCTGTTTCACTTTGTTGAAGTATATGCAACTCTGTGGTGAGAGATGTGTATTACAAAGCAAGTATAAATCTTTTTAAGATTTATTTGTTTCTTCTCAAATAAAAGAAATAAATTGTTTGTCTTAGTTTATTTCAATAAAGTTAAAATATAAACGTAGCTTTATTTATGAGCAGTTGATAAAAGCAAACAATCTTTATGAAAAAATTAAACTGATGCTGTTTCAACCGATCTGTTGTTCTTCCTATTTGAAATGCTATTTCAAATACTATTTCAAATAGATGTATTTGAAATGAATGTATTTGAAATACTTTCAAATTATTTCAAAGTATTAGAAATACTATTTCAAATTCAGAGGCATTTCAAGTACAAAAAAATCTGTAAAGAGGGCTCTGGATTTCCTTTTTTTGTGTAGAATCTTAAAAAATAAAAAACTCTCTCAATTCTCAAACTTAAAGTCTACTATCAAGCTTTTGATAAACTAACTGGAATATCAACACACTTTTTTATTCATAAAGAAAACATGCCCTTAAATTCCAAGCAGTTACTTCTCCTGATAGTATTCTTATTCATTTTTATAGACTGGAACCCAGGACTTTTTATGATTTGTATTTTTTATCGAAAAGTAACCTTGTTGAAATACTCAAACCAATATTACAGACAGAATTAACTCAATATGTAATTTTCAGTGACCCAGCATATGCCATAAATCAAGTAATAGTCAGTGGCTTTAAAGGGTTGAATTTGCTGCAATTTGAGCAGGAGTTCAATATGGCAATGGGTAAAGTTTGTGTGGCAGTTGAATGGGGTTCAGGTTGATCCTGAAGCAATGGGTATTTCCTGACTACAAGCCAAATCAAAAGCTTCTGCTGCAGTTAATTGGAGTTTACTATGCTGTTGCTGCTTTATTAGCAAATATTCACATGTGCATGAATGGAGGAAATGAAATATCTGAGTTTTTCCATGTTAATTCACCTACAGTGCATGAATATTTGCACAGTATGCCAAGACCAAATGAATAAAATGAATTATATTATTATTTTTTTTAAGTTTGAAATAAATAATAAAAATAAATTCAAGAAGACTTTAAGCTTTGAAGCAAGCGTGATCAATATATCAAGTTGCCTCTAATTTTTTTCCATCTGCAACTCTCGTTCTTGTTTCTCCAATAAAAACTTCTCTTTCTTAAATTCCAGCTTTTGTTCCTTGAAATCCAGTTCTCATTTGTGTTGTTTTTCTATACTATTCTTCAAATCAATGATAGTTGTCATTGTTGATATTGAAGAAAGTGTATTGGATGTTTTGCTTTTGTTGGACTTTTTTTGCTTCTTTTGTGGTGTGTTTGATGGGGTATCAGAATCTAAATCGATGGTTTGATTGTGTTTTGACTTCCATTTTTCAGCACCTTGAAGAGCAAGTTTTCAAATTAGTTCAGAATTTGATTCACATGTGGTTTGGTCGTTGACCTTTGCGCCTTGTTGCTGTTGCTTTTGATTCAAAACTTCATCACACTATTTATTGTTACTATGCACAATAAAAATAGAAAACAGTTTTACTGTACCAGATCAGCAATGTCTTGTAGTAGTTGCTCTCGTTCACCATATTTTTCTTCATTTCCAGATGAGTGAAGACTTTCCAAAGTTTTGCTCTTAACGGAAGACATCAGGTCATTGAATTGTCTGTGAGAGTTTGTCTCAGAGACAGTTCCTTCCCAAATATAGTTCATAAGTGTATAGATACTTCACCCCCTCAGGCTTTCGTCTGGCCATACAGTGTATTAAATGGTTGTCTTGCAATGGTTTCCTTCAGTAGATGGATGTCATACATAGGCTTGAAGCAAAATGTTAGCTTACATTTGAATGTTTTAGATGAATCTGCATCATTTGGATAGTCGATTGGAGCACTGCTGCTTGACATTTCAGGTGATATTTAAGTTCTTTCTCAAGCTATTGTTGAATTTCAAAGCTTCCTTGTGACAATTTCTCACAGAGAAATTGCAGCTTTTGTCAGTGGGGAATTTCAAATCATCTCAAAGTAAATTTTCACAAACAATTTTTGTGTGAAAATTTTTACAAACACATCCAACTAACATAAAATTCTTTTAAGATCAATGACTCTTATGTCATCTAGAATCTTTGTGTGCCATTTTTCAGTCATAATATCCTTGTTTAGGATTGGTGCTCTTAAAAATGGTATTTTCTGTATTAGCACTAGTGACTCTTAAATTCAATGCATTGCTTGCATTCATAAGCAATATTAATCACAATTCAGTTACTTTTTAATTTTTTTTTAGCCATGATGTTCAGTGCTTTGCCTTTGGAGCAGCAGGGTTAAAATCCCACAACTCTTCTTTGCCTTCCTGAATAAATCTTTCCTCTTTGCCCTTCAAATAGTCACTTTGCTCCCATTCAATACGACTGCTGTGAAGAGTCAAACGAACCAAATGGCACGTGTGTTCTTTACTGTCTATGTAGCCTTCACGAGCATGAAAAACTTCATAGTTGTTGAAGAATTGAATGTCTCCACAACTAATCGGAATATTGACAGAATACTTTGCAGCCAAAAAGTGAAGAGTGTCCAGCGCCTCTTTTTGCTCTTCTGTGGGTTGTGGTAAGGATTTATGACGGCCCAAAATTCCATATCCTGTGACAGGTCGACGGGCAATAGCAGCCAAAATTCTTCCGTTTTCATGATAAATGAGGGGACGCTTATCAAGTTTTCCTGGAGTTCCGCCTGGTTGCCACTTCAATAATTTTTTAGTGTTTTACTTGAACATAATGCTTAAAATACTTACTGGTCAAGAATCCAATCGTCAGCAAGCACTTTAATAATATCTGGGCGAGTTTTTGCAATATCGTTGTAAACTTTTCCGATTGAGGACATCAATGAGTCTCCCCCGGTTTCAGCAGCGTTGATTGCCAAGAATGAGATAACGTTTCCACCTGCAATGGTGTCGGTGTGGAAAACTTGCTCCACAGTTTGAAAGTTTGGAGCATAAGAATCTCAGGCGCTCTAGTTGGCTTCAAAAAAGGAGAAAAAAATAATTTAGATTGACTTAAAAAAATATGCTTACTCACGATTCGACGTGATATGGCCAAGCTGTCCAAATGCTTGGTTGAGTCTCTTATCACCAATATAAGAAGCAAGTCCCGCGTATGCAATGATCGCATCTTCCTTTGAATAATCATCAATTTTAAATCCGCGAATTTGAAGAAATCCTAATCCATTGAGCAGTTTGTTGAGCCAAACTTCTGTGAGTTCACGAAAGGATTCCGGCAGAGGGAATGTAGTTTTGTCAAGCTTGTGGTACGGAAAAGTAGTTCAAAGCCCCCTTTATGAATTGATTTTCTTCGTCAGAAAGGTAGTGGAGCCATTTTTCTGGTTGATTTTGAACTTCGAATCCGTCCCAAACCTTTTTTTTTTTTTTTTTTTGGTAAGTCTTGAGAGTTGCTTCTTTCTTGACGGCTTACCGATGGCCTGTCAATGAATTCCGGAAAGCCAGGCGGGAGAGATTGCCCACGATGCTTCGGTGCATTTTTGAATTGTCGTTCAACCCAGTGATGTCTGCTTGGCGCTTACTGGAATGTTGGATCGATCAGAAACTCGAGTCTGATTTCCTCTTTTGTCCATGTCTCATCGATTGGCCCAGCTTTAACTGAAAGAACCTTGTTATAAGTGACTGTCATTTTTGCTTCTTTCTTTCTCAAACCTCTTTCATTTTTTTATTTTTTATGCTTGATCAAAGCCGAGAAATTTGTGTGGAGGCTTTTTCGCCGTTCTCAGTATATTTGCCAAAACAGAAGTATATTTGGATTCTTTGTAGTAATGCCGATTTCTTTACAAATTCATATGGTAATACTACTTTACGATAAGGAAATGTTGCGTCATTATATGACACAATCAGAAAAATTTTGTTCTTGATTCAGTCATCCCAATAAAAGGAAATTCAATTCTAACTATGACTTCTACAAAAAATTATCTTTCTTTCTCATTAAAATGTTCAGCATGAGCTGGTTATAAGTCGAAGTGTAAAAAAATGCCATAAAATCGCAAATTGAAAGCTGAATTTTCAAGAACGCAAGCTGGAGGCTTGACAGTAAATATTTCAGCCGAGAAATAAAATTAGTCATTTAGAAAAACATTACTAATGAACGACAATACTAAACAGAAAAGACAGGAGTTAGTTGACAATGTCGAAGTTCAAACCAGCAACGGTTAGCAATGTATCGTTTTCAAAGCCATATATCTAGAAATAACTGTAATTGGTGGGACTATTTGCTGAAAAAGTCTGACAAAACGATTGCAACTTCTGGGCCACTTGACCCGTGTTGGTGTTTGGAATTGTCGGAATGCAAGGTATTACCAACCAATGATAGGAACTCCGATTGAAAGAAGAGAATTGAGAGAATTGCAAGAAGAACAAAGTACCTCGCCATTCAACATAATTATTTTTTCCCCTTCAGTGACTTTCCGGAGGCACAAGATCGGGGAGTGAATCAGGTGGTGTGCGTGTGAATATGCGTTTCAGAACAAGAAAAACATGGACTTTATCCTTACTCCTTCACACGACTTCTTTCCTACCGCTTTTCTCCTAGTCAATTCCTTCAGCACTCTTTGAGTCTGCACACCAATCGTGAAAATATATCAAATATGCGTTCATCTCATCTGTTTTTCAAAAGCAATTTCACAAAAACAAAAACGACCTCAAATCAAAACCTGCCAAAACCACCAAAACAGTGAGCAAATCATAATCCTGAGCAACAGCTAGCGATATCGAATTTTTGCAGCAGTTAGCTTGCTGACGAATTTGGATCACCTTATGCTGAGCGTTGCTGGTGGATTCGGTTTTGGTTCTTAAGGAATCAATCGCCGAATTTTCACCTCTTGGTTTTGAAAGCGGGAGCAGCAAGTTCGATCGAAGATCGCAGCGTTACTGGAAAATGGTGTACGATTGGACAACTTACGCGCTGATTTTGCCATTCTGATTGTTACTAATGCATTGTTCTCGTTGCTGTTTATTGACTCATCGCCATCCTGAACCAGTTAAGTACTTCGAAACAATGGCTGCCGCTTCCCCGCTAGATGCTTTTGTCAAGGTGCGTTTTTATTGGCTGTATTTTTTGGGTGGCTTACTTTTGAGTTGCCTTATCAATAGGGAACCAAAGCCTGGTTTGCTGATGCCGAAGAAGGCTGGATGCAGGGAACAATGAACGCGAGTTCGATTTCAGATAAAGCTGTTAAGCTCACGTTTACTCTCGAAAGCGGGAAGGTATGGATCGAATATAGTCATTAAAATGTCAAACATTTAAATTTCAACCATGAATTCAAAAAAAACAGGACATTTCTTTCGAATCCACAATGGATAAACTAATTGGCTCAAAGTTTGCCGATCTTCCACCCCTCAAGAATCCGCCCATGCTTGAAGGAATCGACGATCTCTCCAACCTGTCGTATCTTCACGAGTATATGCTGATCCACTATCCTTTTGAAATTATTTTTTTTGATCATTCAACAAAACCCATGATAGACCCGCCGTACTTCACAATGTAAAACTTCGATACTCGCAACAACAAATTTATACATACTCGGGTATTGTTTTGATTGCGATGAACCCGTTCGCCAAATTGGATTTATATTCGCCTGACGTTATGCGGTTTGTTTTATTTCTTCTATATTAACATTTTGCTTTCGTCCACTAATTGGATGTGCTTGCAGTGAATACTCTGGAAAGCGTCGTGGAGAGCTTGAGCCACATTTGGTAAAGAAGAAACCATTGGAACAGCGAAGCGATCGTTGAGCGTGCGATTCATGATTATTAATTGATACTTAATCCGGTACGAAATTATTAATCAGTGGTGGAACAAATGAAGCAAAGATCGAAAAGTTACATCTTAGATTGATCAGGACAACCAAAATTTTTTATTATCTTACCTGTCAAATAGTTTGCCGTCGCCGAAGAAGCATATCGCGCCCTTATTCGAAACGGCAAGAACCAGTCCGTTATAGTGTCAGGAGAATCTGGAGCAGGAAAGACTGTGTCTGCAAAGTTTATCATGCGTTATTTTGCGATCGTTGACGATTTGGACAAGAAGGCGACTATTTCAAAAACTAGTGAAATCGAAGAAGCTGTGCTGGCCACAAATCCAATTTTAGAGGTAAAGTTGATTTTGCATATTTTGCTCTTTCCTCCTTCAATTTTTAAGATACTTCAATTCTTAGTCTTTCGGTAATGCCAAGACTACTCGTAATGACAATTCCTCACGGTTTGGAAAATATATTGAAATCATATTCTCCAAGGGAAAGAATGTGAAGATTACTGGTGCAAAAATCCGGACTTACCTTCTTGAGCGATCCCGATTAATTTATCAACCGGCGACGGAACGTAACTATCACATTTTCTACCAAATGTGTGCTGCCGTGCCTGCTGCCGAAAAAAAACAACTCGGTCTTGGAAAATGGAGTGATTATTTTTATCTGACGCAAGGAAACACGGGAACCATCCCAGGCACTGATGACGCGGCTGAATTCGCCATTACGCAACAATCTCTTTCGACTTGTGGTATTTCTGTTTCCAATCAATGGGATATTTTCAAGGTCTGTGCTGCATTATTGCATCTTGGAAACATTAAGATCTCGGGCACAAGCGACGCGCAGATTTCTGATGACGATTCAGCTCTTGAACAAGCATGTAGTTTGCTTGGAATTGAAAAGAGCGACTTCAAAAAATGGATTATCAAGAAACAAATCATTACACGTTCTGAAAAAATTGTTACAAACATAAATGCCTCGCAGGCTGGAACTGTCAGAGACTCAGTGGCGAAATTTATCTACAGTATGCTTTTCGATTGGTTAGTTAAAATCATCAACAAGAACTTGATCAAGGATGATGATCCTTCTGCTCAATTTATTGGAGTTCTAGATATTTTTGGTTTCGAGCATTTTAAAAAAAATTCTTTTGAGCAGTTCTGTATTGTAAGCTGATTTGTTTTTTTCGAATTTTTTCGTATTTTTGACAAAATTATTTCAATTTAGAACTATGCAAACGAAAAGCTGCAGCAAGAATTCAACCAACATGTTTTCAAACTTGATCAAGAGGAATATGTGAAGGAAAAAATTTCGTGGTCCTTCATTGACTTCAATGACAATCAACCATGTATTGATTTGATCGAAGGCAAGCTCGGAATCCTCGATTTGCTCGACGAAGAGTCGCGTTTGCCTTCCGGTGCCGATAAATCGCTTATTACGAAATACTACCAGAGATTTGGAGTTCCAACTCAAAAGTTCTTCGAGAAACCGCGATTTGGACAGACAGCGTTCACAATCAAGCACTATGCTGTTGATGTCACCTACGAAATTGACGGATTCATTGACAAAAACAAAGACACGGTTTCAGATGAACATTTAGCTTGTTTGAATGCATCGAAAATGCCACTATTGACCGAGATTTGCATAATCGAAGCACCTGCTGAACCAGCTGTTGATGTAATTATTATTTTCCCTTTTGTTCAAGAAAAGCTCCTAAATTATTCTTTTATTTATTAGACTAAACTGGGACGGGCTCCAACTAGTCGCGCACCAAAGAAACCAACACTTGGGTCGATATTCAAGCAGTCATTAGTCAGCCTCATGTCCACACTTCGTTCGACGGAAGTTCATTACATCCGTTGTCTCAAACCAAATATGGCGAAAGTATCGTTCGGTTTTGAACCTCAAATGGTTCTTGCTCAGTTGCGAGCATGCGGAGTACTAGAAACAATTCGAATCTCTTGTGCAGGGTATCCGTCCCGTTGGACGTTCCAAGAATTCGCCGATCGTTACTTTTTGCTTGTGAAATCAAACGCGTGGGCTGTCGACCCGAAAGAATTGACGAAATCGATTGTGACTGCTGTAATTACCAAAGACGATCTTTACCAGATTGGAATCACCAAGATCTTTTTCCGCGCTGGACAGCTTGCGTTCCTTGAGAAGCGACGATCCGAGAAATTGCGTGAATGCGTAATTTTAATTCAGAAGAACATGAAGCGTCATATTTACTCAAGTCAGTACGACCAGATGAAGAAAGCGGCTGTTTCTATCCAAACTGGTGAGTTTCTTTATGAAAGCGGATGGATTTTGAATCAACTTCATATATATATAGCTTTTCGCGGATACAGAGCTCGCAAAATGTATAAAGAAGAACGCGAGAAGCGAGCGGTTACAAAGTTGCAAGCTGCATTCCGTCGCCACTTAGCACAATCGCAATACCAAAAGTCGCTCAATGCAGTTCTCTATATGCAATCTCTCCTCCGCACAGCAAAAAACAAGAAAACTCTGGTCAGCGCTCGGCGCAATGCTGCTGCTATTCGAATCCAAAAAGTTTTCCGCGGTTCGCAAGAACGCAAACTCTACAAGGTCCAGCAGGGCCAAATTGTGCTACTCCAAGCATGCATTCGCAAACGCAAGGCAGTTGCCGAACTCAAGCATCTCAAGGCCGAGTCGAAATCTGTCGGAAAACTTAAGGAAGTCAATTACAAGCTCGAAAGTAAGGTTGTCGAACTTTCACAAGCTGTCAAGAGCCGTGCTGAGGAAGTTGACGCGTTGCTTGAAAAAGTGTCGCAACTTGAAAGCAATTTGGCAAGTTGGAAGGAAAAGTTTACAAGAGTCGATCAAGGCACAAAAGGCAATGCAGACAAATTGGCAGAAGCCAATTCCAACTTGAAGGCTGAGCTTGACGCTAGCGAAACGAGTAAAAATGCATTGCAGAAGGAGAATGACCGAATTAATAACTTGCTGAAAAAGAAAGATGCGGAAATTGAGACTTTGACTGCCGAGTCTACCAAATACAAGGAAGAGTCAATCAAGTACAAAGAGGAAATGCTTAAGTTGAGAGAAGATATTAAGACCAACATCGGCCGTCCTAGTGCTGTTGCTGTTCCGAGTGCTGCTTCTACTCCTGAAGCTACAGCTGGTGTTGTTGGCGGCGAGGATCCAGCCATTGCCGCTGCTTTACGCAAAGAAATTGCTTCGCTTCGGGAGCAAATGAGCCGCCTTATAGCCGGAAAGTGGACGCGCGACCGGGTTGCTGATTCACTACTTGCCGTTAGCAACGCTGAAAGTGCAGCTGCATCTGCTCGTCCAACAGTTGGATCGTCGATGAACCAGCACATGCAAATGGAAGTCCAAGCTGCCATTGCAGCTCGTCCGCGTCCAGTTAGTGTCAACGACTTTGCTGTTCCATTGGAGCGTGGCTCTAGAATATCAATGATGTCCAAAAGATCATCAACTCAAGAGCTTCCACCTGACTACGATAGCACATCAAACGCAGATGTGAGTCTTCTCATTTTTATATTTATCTTGGTATAAGTTAAATTTTATTTTTTCAACAGCGTATCCTCAATGTTCTCCAAGACAAGGCGCTGGAAGATGAAATTATTGACTCATTGGTGACTAATTTGCGAATTCCTTTGCCAAGCACTCAGACTGTTGCGACCAGAAAAGAAATTTTTTTCCCAGCTCATTTAGTGGGAATTTGTATGACGCAATTGTTGCGCAATAATTTAGGAGTACGTATGCAGTTACTTTTACCAAACGCCATGAATGCCATTCAAAATTTGACTATGGTAAGTGCAACAAAAATAGTTTTTCATTTGTTGACGTGAATGAAATTTGCAGAAATTCGAAGATGACTACGTGTCTGCATTCTGGCTTTCTAATTGCTTTGAGCTTCTTTGTGTTGTCCGGACCATCCAAGAGCGAGAAGCACGCGAACAACAACGTCGTCGCATGCAGGGTCTCCAAAACGACCTGGATTCTGCCAATCCCGAAAAAGCACTCGAACAAATTCGCTCTGACTTGGACATTTTACTCATGGACATTTACCACGGATGGATCAAGGAGCTTAAAAAGAGACTTGCGAATATGATTGTGCCAGCAGTTATTGAGAACCAGTCTCTGCCCGGTTATATTTGCAAGCAATCTGGAGGAATCTGGGGCAAGTGGGGAAAATCGGCCACCTCGTCGCAGTTTACAATCGAACAATTACTGAACTTCTTGAGCAAGTTGAGTAAAACGATGCGGTGCTACTACATGGAAGATTCAATGACGCGTCAAATATTGACAGAGTTGCTGCGAGTTATTGGTGTTTCAGCGTTTAACCACATTCTTGTTCGTAAAAATTTTTGTACTTGGAAGCGTGGAGTGCAGATTCAGTACAACGTTTCGCGCTTGGAGGAGTGGTGCACAACACATGGAATTGCGGAAGGTGATCATTTTCGTGTTAACTCCTATTTTGTTTTGCTCTAATAACTTTTTTTCCTTTTTCTAAAGCCACATTGCATTTGCAACAATTGCTTCAGGCTGCAAAGCTATTGACTTTGAACAAAACTTCTCCGCAAGACATTGAAACAATATTCGATGTCTGTTTTTTGCTCAATCCGACGCAAATCAAGAAACTATTATCCTTGTATTATGCAGCGGACTTTGATTCGCCGGTTTGAAACCTTCCATTTTCATTTGATTTTTAAATATCCTACATACTAACACACGTATTCAAGTTATCTCCGGAGCTGCTCAAGATTGTTGCTAATAGGGCTATGCTCAATGAGAAATCCGATACATTGCTGCTTGATTTGGATTTGGCACCAGACTTTACTAAACCAAGCACGCGTCCTGTTGAATATATTGACAGATTCATTCCCGCTTGGATCTCTTTGCCAAATATTGCAATTATCGCTTCGAATAATTGATTGGTATTACTAAACAGAGATATGCAATAAATTCTTCTTTTTTAAAAAAAAATAATTAATTGGTGCAATTCCCATTGGCTCATTGTGAACTGTTTTCTATAAATATTCTTATTGTTCAAATTTATCAAAGTTGGAAATTTATATCAATTTCTTTACTTTTCAAAAGAAAATTTTAAAGTTACTTGTATATTGAAATATGGAGACAAATGTATTACAAAATGACTGCCAAATTTATCTTTTGTAAACAATCACAAACACACTCAACACAATCTCCAAAGAAAAGGTTTTTTGGTCAAATTAGAACCGACCACACACACAAACACTACAACGACTTTAGTATCCAAGGACAGCCAATTTGGCATTAACTGGAGCAATTTTCTTTGAAACAGCAGCAGTTGCTTGAGCACGGAGCTTGTTAAGCGTCTTCTTTCTTGCATAATAGACTTCCCCTTTAGCTTTTCTCTTCTCCTCCAGTCTCTCAACAACTCCTTGGTACTTCCATCCCATCTCCGATGAAATACGCTTTACTGTGCAGTACTTGCGACCTGGTGCAAGACGCAGCACACGCAGCGCTGCTGGAACAACAACGCGCTTCACTTTGTCGTATGGCGGGGGAACTCCCTCAAAGACCTTGAGGCGCTCGAGGGCCGCAGCTCCACGTGCCGTCTTGTGTGGCATCATTCCGCGGAGAGTGCGGTAAAAGATTCGCGATGGCGCGCGAAAGTGGAATGGTCCGCGAGCTGGGTTAATAATACATCTCTTGCGGAGGTATGCAAGGTACTTGACTGTTTTCGATGAACCCATTTATTTTGACGTTTTTTCAAAATGTAAAAATAACACTCAACTCTTGTTTCTGTAGAATGATCCAGAAACGTTAAGCTCTTCGCAACGGACAACGGTGACCTTGTGTCCATTAAGAAGGTGCTTAGCAACAACGGCAGACAGACGACCGATAAGGTGACCTTTTCCGTCAATGACGATTTCCTGGCAATTTATTTAGTTCGAACAGGTGCGCGCACGTATCGATCGATAGGAAAGCGGATGCATATTCACCTTTTCGTAAGTCATTTTCAAGTCTAATTGAAGCAATGTTTTGGTTTGGATTGTCAATGTTAGTGGCTCAGTCGAAAATTTTTTGAATGAATACGAATTCAGAACCCCATCCACTACATCTCTTATCTCCATTCGAAAAACTATCACTACTCCCATACTAAAAATAATGCGCCGAGTTCACAGCAATTTCGAAAATTTCAATGCTTTAAATTTGAAACTGGCGCATCTGGAACTCTTGAACATGACATGGCACTTTCGGCGCATCCGCTCACTATTTAGGCAGCGAAACGGCTAGTAATACGTTTAAAAGAATAGCTAATAATGTATCGCAAGTAGTTTCGCTTCGGTCTGATGGTGTCGGTGGCAGGGATGGGCTGGGTTCTCGTCAAAGTTCGTTGTCTCACTCACAATTTGGGCTGAGAAAAATTTTTTCAGGCACAACTTTTGATGAACAAATCCCAAAAACATCTCTACTTTTCGAAGCACAATTGCTATACAGTTTAACATTTTTAAAAATTAATCTTTGGGGTACCAGAAAAACAGAAAGTTCAAAAATTTTGAAAGTTTTTATGCTTTGAAGTACTTTTTTTTTTTTTTTTTTAACCCGTTTTTGTTTAATTTGGGGCATTTTTTGCAATTTAATTGCGTTAAAACTTTTTTCAAAACCTTTTGGTATTCAAATTGAAGTTTGCAGGTGTAAGGTTCGGTGGGTCACAGCACGCGAAATCCAAATAAAGCAATATTCGCAACGACCAGAATACCGAAAATTTTACCCCAGAAGGTTCGTACTTTTGGGGTCCAAATACTGTAACGAATCAAAAAAGAACCGTAGATTTTCGAAAGTGATTATTCCACCAAAACAATACAAAGAAATCGGCGAAGATTGTTTTCTGCTTTCGACTTCCCGTATATTCGCTCTTTGGATAATACTACCCAATGATTTTGAGCATTTGTCTTCCGAAAGTCATCCAAAAATACAACAACGGTAAGACCTGCAAAATATTCCAGTCATTATAACTGTTGATTATTTTCATGGCAAAAGATTTGACAATTTAGAAATATTGAACTCAGCGAGTTCAACAACGCGATCAAAATTGAACTTTTGGGGCTTGTGCTAATGTGTCTGCATAGACACATAAACTGCTCTAACAACCGGTGGATCAACTCAGTCAAAGATGCAAGATTTCTGGTAGCGTAATTTTATTCAAAAACTGTGAAAATGCGTGCCATGTCATGTGAAGGATTTGAATTCACAGTGGCGTGCGATTGCGACGTCTCTTCTTCCACAAATGCAAAACAGTTAAAACTCGCCTGCATCAGCTCCGATAACATCACTGTTTCAAAATGACGACTTCCAATCATCTTGCGCAATTCACTTCATGGCCGAACGATCTAGCTGTGTGGCATACAGTAATAATTGCCTTAAATAAAGGACCTTCTTTCAACAGCCAGTGGAAAATATTCGCGCAATCGGCCGCTGGACGAATCCATCCGATATTGTGAATCTGATTTATATGTGCTTCATGTTTCTATGATCGGGGTTTCATGTACCGCCATATTGATCGCTTATCAAGACACTCGATCTCCTTTAAAGAACGAAGCGTTATCGAAAATAGACACCATGACAGCAAGGATTCTGGCAAAATATTTGCAATCGTTTTTGTGTATTCCCCCTTCATATTGGATTTTTCTTTCTGCAAATACTTTTAAATCTGTCTGGTGTGTCAATCTCGCAAACTTTAACGATCTTGCAAGAGAAATGAAATATTTCAAACATATTGTAGCTATTTTTTTCACTACTGCAAGCAAGATTGAGAGTGTTACAATTGAAAATTCATATCTTCATTTTTGTGAATCTATCAGATTACCTTCCCAACTTCGAAAATTACGTCTCTCTTCTTTAGTGGGGCCTCCTTTGGTGAATTTATCAACAATCCTATCACTTAGGCATTTGGTCGTGCTGGACTTGCAAAATATAGACCTGAGCGGAGTCGATACTTCTCAATTTTGGAATATGGAGAAATTAATCATCCTAGTTGTAGTTTCTTGCTTTCTGAGGAAACCTATCACAAACAAAATTGTACATATGAAAAATTTGAAAGTATTAAATCTGAGCGGTAATTTTGATATTGGTGGAACTATTCCCCCTGAATTATGCATCCTAAAAAACCTTGAGTTTCTGAAATTCAATAATATGGGGCTAACAGGTCAAATACCTGAGTATATTGGATATTTGACAAATTTGAAATATTTTGCAATAGAGGATAACCATCTGACTGGAAAGCTTCCTGGAGAGTTTTCGCGGTGTTTATGTTTGGAAGAGCTTCGACTGTGCAACAACTCTTTGGAAGGCACAATTCCCGACGAAATTTTCAAAATGTCTCATCTTAAGCATCTTTTTGTGACTGGCAATCCTTTGGGGCACTTGTACGACAAGGCGTATTGTGAAAGACGTATACACCAAAATTTCATGGCCTTTAAACGAAAAGAATTAGAGTACAAAAATCTTCCTACAGGAATCTACAAGATGCTTACACAATTATTTGAACCTCATGAACTTAAGAAGGCGATGCAGGCGCAGCCTCTATTTCGGAGTAAAAATCAGAGATACATTTCACATCCTTCAACTCCTTTTCAATAAAAAAAGAAAAAAAGAAAGTGATTGAGAAGTTAAAATTTTGTTGCATTTTTTCCAAATATTATCACCGTTTCAAACTAAGTATTCTTGCAATACTGCGTAATTTATCCTGTCGCAGAGAATGAGATGACGATTAGGTACGCAGAAAATCATTGCCTCAAACTCGCTGACTTTCTTTGAGTTTATTGACCCAGCAGCCAGTGGAAACTGTTTGCGCAATCGGCCTCAAATTCAAATTCAAATCGGATTTGCAAATTTGATCCTTAAAATTTTTTTAATTTTTTACAAAAATTGTGATGAAAAAAAAACAAAAAAACAGATGATTTAAAATATTAAAACTTGGTCATCAGTTTCGATAACATCACTGTTTCGAAATTCTGGATTGTCATGATAATGTGCAATTTACCTCGTTACCGTGCACACTCAGAAATGTTTCATCAGAAACTGCTGGCATCAATCCAAACATACAAAAAGAAACAGAAGCAGAAACGACAACTCGAGCTCTGTTAATAGCAAGACTGCCTAAATTCTTAAAGCTTTTGTTGAAATGAGTACATTATGTTAGTGTTTTCAGGGTGTCGT
>JADGJH010000162.1:7164-27331 GCA_027596945.1 Physocladia obscura
GTAAAAATATGTCAACTTCCGAACTCTTCGTGTCATCGTCGCAACTGACGACTGACTCTTCTGTTTCAATTTCCATGCAAAAACTTTCTAGCAAGACTTTGGATGATGAAAGCCCCGAGACGGGTGTGCAGCCACCAAATTCTGGTGTCAAAGTCCCGTTGTCTGATACACAGTTTGTGTTGGTATTTCTTGGTCTACTGCTTGGGATCTTGATGGCCGCGCTGGACCAGACCATCGTGGCGACTGCATTAAAATCCATTGTCGCCGACCTCGGACAACAAGTTAAGACCAGAAGAAAAAAATAGAAAAAAAAGTCAATTAATCCAAAACCCATTCTTTTCGCGTTCCAGGAGCTCGTACCGTGGATTGGCAGCGCGTATTTTTTGACGGCGGCTCCGTTCGGAGCCGTCTATGGCAAATTCACTGACTTGTTTGGCCGCAAGTGGGTGTTCGTATATGCACTGGTGGTGTTTGAGGTTGGATCGCTTCTATGCGGAATTGCACCGACGATGAGCGTACTGATATTCGGAAGAGCTATCGCAGGAGTTGGCGGCGGTGGTATCTTTTCGTGCGTTGTGATTATCATTTCAGATCTTGTATCTATTCAGAGTCGAGGTAGTTAGTTTTACTTTTGTGTATGTGTGTTTATGAGTTTTTTTTGTGGAAGGAAAGTATCTTGGACTTGTTGGCGGGACTTATGGATTCGCTTCTGTCATTGGTCCACTTATTGGTGGCGCATTCTCAGATGGAGTGACGTGGAGGTATGTATTGTTGGTTAACTCATTTACGGTGGCCCAATATTAAATTCTATATAGATGGTGTTTTTACATTAATTTACCCCTCGGTGCCATCACAATTGCAACGGTGCTGGTGTTTCTAAAGTTCCCGGTCCCTGAAGGAAAATTTTCTGATAAACTCAAGCGTGTGGATCTGCTCGGCACTGTCTTGCTACTGACTGCGATATTTTGCCTCGTAACTCCACTTCAGCTCGGTGGCAGTGTGTGGAGTTAGAACTCTGTCCAAGTGATTGTTCTATTCGCACTGGTTCCGTTCATTTTCGCGGCGTTTATATACGTTGAGCTGAAAGTTGCCAAAGAACCGATTGTTCCGGGATCTTTGTTTAGTAATTCTAGTGTTCCGGCCTTATTGGTTATTGCATTCAATCTTGGAGCGTTGTTTTTCGCCGCAGTGTATTACATGTCGTTGTTCTTTGAGGTTGTGGATGGCAACACTGCAACAACTGCCGGCGTCCAAATAATTTCATTTGTTCTGGCAGCTTCTTTTGTTTCTATTATGAGTGGATACTACGTTTCCAAGACAGGTAACAAAGATTACCTCAATTTCACTTCACTCTCATAAACCATAAAAATAGGAAACTATCTCCGCGTGCTTTTAATCGCGCCAGTGTTTATGATTTCCGGAACAGCCTTAACGGCACTACTTGACGCGAGTTCAGTGCAGGCGCAGAAGGTGATATACCTACTCCTCCTTGGAATCGGATGTGGGATGGTGCTCCAAACACGCACGCTTGCAATCCAGGTATCGGTGCCGCGCGAGTTGATTGCAATAGTGACGGCCGTGACGCAGACATGCCAGACACTTGGCGGTGCGTTTGCGGTTGCGGTGTCGGGGACGATATTCAACAACGTGATTGAGCGCAACGTGGACGGGTATGCGGAGCTGGGGGCGGCGATTGCGGCGCTGCGCGAGCGGGGACTTGTGGCCGACGCAACGGACGTGCTGACGTTGGGCGCGGCGATCGAGGCGGCGGGCGCGGCGGGCGGCCTGGCCAATGCGACGGCGACGGAGGCCGGTGCCGAGTTGGTGCTGCTGTTCAACGGCGCGTACCGCATCGCGTATTTGACGCTGCTTGTGTATCCAATGCTGACGGGCGCAATGTTGCTGTTTGTGAAGCAGTACAGCATGGGCCACAAATAAATCTGCAAAGAAATCTGATAAGTTTAAAGTGCAACAATAACAACAAAAGAATACAACTTTTTCTTTGCTGAATTGGAATTCTCATTGTATTATCAAGCAATGCTCGAACAGCTAGATCAACCACATCTGTGAGTTAATTTTTTCCTGCTCAAAAAATTTTTTTTTAACATGATTTGTCGTTGCAATATATCCTGGATATTGGATATCAAGTTTAGCATCATTAAAATTTGCATGAAATCTTTTGCCTTTAGATACAAAGCAGCTATGCCAAGAATGATGAACTTTGCGATCATATCTTTAACATTTTCCGTTGACAAATGCTGCAGCAATTTAAGGAATCCACTTATTTGACTTTGATGCAAGCAAATTTGCAGTGTTCTCTCCAAAATAAAAAAGTCTTAAATATTTGGCAATTTGAAGCAGTTGGTTTGGGAGTTTGGTCCATGAGTGAATAGCCAATTCCCACAGTCCGACTTGGACTAATCAGATTCACCCGAAAAAGAAAAAAAAAAGCCCAGCGCAGACATTCACACACAATTGAACATTTTTTTGTCTGGAACAAAATTTCAAATTTCAATTCTTTCGACTTTAAAGTTGATTTTTATTTATTTACTTTCTGTTTTTTCTTTGAACTCAAAATTATTTGTTTTTCACTTTATTGCGTCTTTTGCAATTCAAAATTTTTCGCAAGAAATAACGGCAGTACTGCCAGTCTGACAACCGCACTGAAAAAATTTTGATAAAACTCCACCAGATTTTTCTTCCTCGCCGCTGTCAGAATTTTCGACCATAAAATGCAGATGGGAATCTGACAAAATTGCTTTGCTTTTGCCTGCCTTTTTTTTGTTCTATTATTTTGTCAAAATTTTTGGACGGAATTCTACAGAACAGCACATAGCGGTGTATAAAATTGGGAGCCAGGCGCAAGCCCAATGAACAGAAGAATGATTTGCGTTGAGAAAAGTGGAGATAGAAAAACGGCAAAGAGTGGGGAAAATAAAGAAAATTTAGGTCAGATGACCAACAAAGATTGAACTTTCTCTTGTTTTGGGAGAGTTGTAAGACGCTCATAATGTTGGTAATAGATCTTAGCAGGAATTGTAGCATCTTTACGCGAGAAAAAATCTGGGATGCCTAATTAGCCAAATTCAATACCTGGAATTTCATCAGAAATCACGACATCATTTCGCAGATCATTCAAATGCTTTGCATCGCCACACCTTCAGCCCTATTTTTAACGAACTAAATAATTGCTCAAGAGACAAGAACCTTATGATTAAATCATATGCGGATCTCGAAACAGGACGAAACCCTGGTTCTGTCAAACAAAGTTTGCCGCAAAAATTTCACTCCAGGAGAAGCTGAAATTTGAGAGGACGCGGCTGCTGACTCCTAGCCTTCGCCGTATCAGTACCAGTCCCATGGAGTATCAGAAAGGAGACAACCAGGGGGATCGGCCATACAGTCCTGCGGATTCGGATCCGGCGGAGGAGAAAACCTATGATATTGATCCACCTATGCCAACAAAGCCTATCTCTCACTCTATTATCCACAACCTGCAGAGTTCGGACTCGGAGTTCGCGGGAATGAACAGGTACTTACAAACAATCAAGGACTGGGGGGGAAACAAGAGTGGAGTTTGCCGTTGCGATTCTCGCCGTCCGCCGTCCACTCGTGCCCACAACACACGCCGCCAAACAGTGGCCGCCACTTTAACCGTGTTCGCATGCAGACGTCATGGCACATTTCAATGGCTTACGAACAGCCGCTTCTCTGCTTCAAAGTCAAATCGCGCGAGTTTGAGACTGTCAATGTCCTCAACGGTTTTCGTACTCATTCGGACTTCAAATTTGTCGCGATTTCACATTTATGGCCTGAGTCAATGGACAAGGAGTAAGAGCGTGGTGACAGTCAGAATGACGTTCCACCGGAATTTCACGCACATACCCAGTACACTTACAATACAAAAAGGATTGATTTTCGACCATCAGAGGATGGCTGGGTGAAATGGAAGGTTGAAGCTGTTATCGAAGCAGTCAAGAAGCGCTACCCAAAAGAGGACGTGTTGGTGTGGTTGGACCTTGTTTCAGTGAATCAAGGGGATGCTTTTGCCATTCGTGATGCAACCTATGCAATGTCTATTGCGTACCATATTGCTGATATGACGTTAGTGCTGCTTGATGAAGACGATGGAGATGCTGAACGTTGGCTGGGTCGGCGATGGACATTGCAGGAGCTTGAGCTAGCACATGAAATAAAGCTCCTGAAATGGGATTTGGAAGTATTGGAAACTCCACAAAGTATTATAGACGCAAGAGATAAAATGGGAACACACAACCTTCATTCAGCATTAAGTTTGAGTGTCAAGCGGAAGAGTCGATATGATCAAGATATTGTTTATGCTGTAAGAGGACTAGTTCCGGCATTATTTGCTTTGCATGTAGCAGCAAGGCTTTTTTTTTTTTTGTTGAAAACATTGATTTTTTATTTTAAGTATGACATTGATATTTATACGCTGATTTTACGAGCTGCAGAGAAGGTGATTACAGCCTCATTGGTGCAGGAAATTCCGGTCTTCCAGCGGGTTCTCTAATTCTACCCTTCTGGGAGGGTATTGAAATCCCTGACAAGGCTGACGTTCAAATTGCACCTTTGGCTAATTTGACAGGCTGCGGCCTTATTTTCGAGAGACAAAAGAGTGCCATGTTGAAACCAGAGGACATTGAGGAGTTGACACAGGATCGCAAAAATCGCCTAAAAGAATTAACAGAAGTTTCTTTAGAAGATGGAGGACTCAAGGCGTCTTTGTGCATCCAAAAGTTTGAAACATATATCCGAGACGTCTTTGGGGCTAGTAATATCTCAATTCCATGTCGAGACGCATTGGCTGCCGTTGCAAAGGGCATCTTTGATGTGTGCAACAACGAGCACTGTGACTCTTTCAAAAAGAATGTTCTTGAAGTGTGTGGATCAATGTTTAGAAGCGATAAAACTTTTGTAGATTCCGACTAATGGAACTTATATCAATGCTCACACTGGCTGATCCAAAACACCCTTTGGCTGTTAGACAAACGAGAACACAGCATGTGACGTATGTGTTCAACTCAGATGTGACAAAGTTTGAATTTATTGAAAAAGGCATTGGATTCATCAAGTCTCTTTTTACTTCACGTCCCAACTTGCAGTCTAAGTATGTTATGGTAATGCGAGGTGAAAAACGATGAAGCAATCAGGATTGTTGAATTGCCTGTCACTGAGAGTGGCCGATGGATCACATTATCCCAGTCTGAAGGCGTATCCTACGCGGATTTAGCTGCAATTGTATGGTTTCAGGGCGATTTGAAAATTCGCATTAAGACTCAAGGTGGCGTGGCTTTTATGGTTCATGCTCACAAATGCCAACAGTTGGATCCAAACGAAAATCTTTATGATATTTTTGGTCTCAACATCAAGCTATTTTTAGAATTGTTGGTTGAAAATGGAGCTGGCCAAAAATCACCTGTAGTTTTGGCATGATTTTTTTTTTGTATGTGTGTTGTAGTCTCAAATTCATCAAATATCTCCCAAAAAAATTGATAAATACAGAAAATTTATTATTTTCTTTTCTCCATAAATTTTCAATTACGGAAACGTGCGACTACGATTTTATTTCTGTTTTTGGCTTGACGTAAACGTTATATTCGAGTTGTGTCTTAGCCTTTCTCATCTCTTCATTTGCTAGTGGCAGTGATGAGGATATTTTATTTTCAAAATTATTTTCTGAAGCTCCAGAAATAGTTTCTTGAAGTTTCGGTGTGAAAACAGAAGGAGATCCAATCCTGTTTACAAAGTCATAAAATTTTCAAAAATTTTCAGAAATTCTTTTAATACCTGACAACATCATCGTATTCAAAAGTCTCTTTGTACGTTTTCGATTTTCTCTTTGCATATTTGCTTGGCCGGAAGCTTGTGGTAGTAAATTTTCGGTTCAAGCTTCTATTGGAGCCACCAATTTCGGTCAAATTTTCGAGAGATGAATCATCATAAGTAAGATTTTGCGCAAATTGAATTTGCGCAATATTGAATTCCCTGGCAATTTTATCTCGCTGAGCTTCGGCTTTTTCTAATTTTTTCACAAACACAGCAAAGTTTTCTTCGACTTTGTGTTTTTCTGCCTCAAGTTCTTTGTATTTCTTCTTCCACATTAACACTTCGTTTAATCGCGCTTTTGAAACATGAACTTCTCGTTTTGAATCTATTGTTTTAATTAAAGCAACTTAAAAAGCGGCTTGGAGTATCTTACGGTTCGATTCAAGCTCTTTGATTCTGGCAGCGAGTTTTCTGTTTTCATCCAGTAAACTTGCATAATCTTCTTTTGCCATTAATAATCTTTTTTGAAACTGGTATTTCAAGTTCATGTTTGCCTGAAGAAGAAAAAAAAAGAAAGAAAAATCCAATCATCAAAAGAGTTATCAGAAACACTGTTTACCTCGACAGAAACAGGAACTCGATTGACAGGTGTATTTTCTTTTTCTCTCAACGAGATAGATGAAAGTAATTTTCTTTTTAATGCAGCAACTTTACTTCGAAGCTCCTCATTTGTTTCTTCAAGTGTCGCTTTTTCATTCAATTCAATTTCCAATTGTCGTTTAAGCTCCGTTGTCGTCGGATGTGGAGGAGCATGATGGATGGTATGGTTCACACGACGTGTACTTGCAGGAGATGCGGCGTATTCCATTTCATCTTCACTCAAGGCAAGACCTGTATCGTCCATTAATTCTGCAATTGCTTGCGTCCGATCTTTTTTTGCAACCGTAACAGCAACGTGGTGATTTTGTTTCTTCAACTCATCAGCGTGCGGTTCCAAATTCTGAACAATATCAATTCCTGTAAGAAAACTAAAATTAAAATAATAACTCTGGTTTCGCAGTGTTTAATTGCACTCTCACGTTTGGACTTTTCAGGAACAGGAATTTTCAAATCCGGCGATGATGGAGACGGTGCAGTCGTTGCCCTTGTTTCGCTCGGACCTACTTCGCTAGAAGGCGAAACTGCGTTTGCTGTCGATGGCTTTTTGCCCCAAGCCATCTTGCCGATTTCTTATTTTGATTGGTTTTGTGAATGACCATTGTTCAAGAAAAAATTCACACGCACAAAAAAGAAAAAAAATAGAAAGAGTGTAAAAATAATTAAACATCAAGATGGAAATCAATATAATCCTTAATGAGTGATGCAATTGCCCGCGAGTTTTCTGTCGAAAATACGTACTTCGACCCTGAAACAAAAAAATCAAAAAAAAAAGTCAAATTTTTTTGAAGACCTACTTCCTCCAAAATGATCTTCAGTGACTAGCAATATGTTATTTTTTGCTGGAATATAGTTGATTAGATCTGAAAAAGGGTGAGCTATAAATATTGACTGTGTAAGAAAGTTTGTTAAATCCATATTATTTATCAAGCGAAAATCACATACCAACGATCTTCTTGCGAGAATTTTAATTCCATCAAACCCAACTGCAAGCCAACACTCTCGGGTTAACTGGTTTGTATAAGATTGCTTTGATAATAATGTTAAAACCTGAACTCAGTTATGTAAGATTCAACACCAACCAATACAGAGAAAACGGTATATCCATACAGCGGTTGATTTTTAACTAGAGCCATAAACTGTTCATGACAAAACTTGCTTTCTTTTCCTTCAAATTCTACGTGCTTTTCTTTGATTTTTTCAATCATCTCTGAAGATAATAGCCTCTTCGGAAGAATTTTTGTCGAAAAATTTTGATAGCTATTTACAGTTTATGAGCGAACCTAGCTTATTTCCTGAGATCAAACCTTTCAATTGCTTCTAATACAGCGTCTCCAAACATGATTTGAGCGGTTAATGCAGCGCAAGTGATGAGATCATCAGATTTTAAAGGATATCGATCATTTTTTATATCTTCAACAATTTGCCATCGCACAAACTCTTCTTCGCATAAAAGTACATCAATTTTTTGAGGATTATCGAACAGACGCTTCTTAATAATGAAATGAACTTTGTCAGTGGTTCGTGAGATAGAACTGGCGCGTTCACATTTATAAATGATGTCAGTTATTTTATCTTCAGCAAATAAAGCCAATTCTGTGGATATTTTTAGTATATATGGCAACAATTTCAATAACTTTACCCGATTTAGCATAATATTGATATATTGCAAATCCAGAGGCTTCCGAAAGTCCAAATTTTTTCATAAGAGACACTGCGTCGAATTATAAGACATAATTAAGATTAACTTAACGTTGCACAAACTGTATATTGTTTCAATGCTGTCTGAAGGGTTTATAGGTAGTGCTCTGAATTGTCTATTCAAAGCGTAAAATCGAACAGTCAAGGGGTTGCATTTCTAATATAAACGACTATAAGTGATTATACGAAGATAAAACGGTGATTACTACTTACAGCAGCGCAATTAATTTCATCCGCAGAAGGAGGATAGATTCTAGCAACACTTTTAATACTTTGGTACAACGTTTTCAAAGCGTATTTAGCATATTTCGACTGTTCCAACAATATTCCAGATTTTTCCTTCGGATCAATAGCCTCACACCTATAGTAAAATTTTTAGATGATAAAATAATGTTGAAATGGGACCTTCTCAAATGAGCTTTCAAATAATCCAGAATTTCATTCACATCGGGTATAACTACACCTACACTAATGCATATTAACTTCCAGATCTGCAAAGAAGCAAATTTTTCCTCATTTTTTGTAGACATCTTTATCAAATGCAAGTAGAGTTCGTTGATGCAAATAGGTGTTTGAAGGCATTGCTCAAACAATTTTTGAATTTTAGTAATGAATGACGAAAGCGAATTTAATGCCGATTTGTCGTTATCGTTTGGCTTAGAAGGTAAGGAAATAAAATCGGAGAGAACTACATTTATTTCCGTTAACAATTTTAATAAAATAATCCAGCATACATGAATTTAGCCCTATTGAAAAGTCAGCAGTGTCATAATGCCCAGCCAGAATCGAAGTAACCATCTTGCTTCGCGAAAACGACCAATCCATCTCAGAATAGGTTTTCATTACAGAATCATCTCCATCCAATTTGACTGAAAACAAAGCAAAAGAACTGGATTTTTTGCTAGAACTTGGTGTTGGGCTTCTGTTGTTTGTCGATTTCGGCAATATAAGCGTGCCACGATATTGTTTATTGGAATTAGAAGAATTATTTAGCATTTCGGCTGCAAATGAATCGGGGCCTGGAATTCGTAATATATCAGCCCCAATTAAATTTACTCGATAGGTCGCCACGTCTTTACTTAAGCTGCCTATTTCAGCTTCGGTATATATTCGAACTTTTTTCTAATCATAGATTGTCATTTTTAAAAACTAGTATATTTAAAAACTTACTGGTGAACTTTTGATTCCGTAATACTCTCTTGCCAGTGAAGTTAATTCATCAGCTTGATTGCAATTGAACTGATAAATTTCCAACACTGATTCTAGATTACTACTAACTCCAATTGAAACTATACCATCTCCAGATGTTACATCTTTGATTTCATCTTTCAAAAATATCATCGCAACTTCTCTACTTATAACTTGCACAATTTTTATTCCGGATATTGATACTAGCAGTTGAATAGGTTCATTGAAAACTAACTCTCCTGTATTATCAACATTGAACGCAGTACTCCCATAAAATTTAAACGTTTTCACTAAATTGAGGTATTCTAATTTAGCTGACAGTTGAGATTGACCCATAAGTAATTTATACTGTTCGATTATCAATTTAACGGTATTTTCTTTTGAAGCTTTGGCCATAACTCGGGGGGTTATCCACTGAAAAATATTTGAAGGTCTATATTTACAATTATAACAGGTAGATTTTAATTGTATTCACTCACTCTGGAAGTTGTGCGGACGATCCATTATAATCACCCAAAACAATCTGCGCCTTTAAAGCAGCAAGTTTGACTCCTTCTCTTAACCCAACCGGATAGACATCATTGTTAACTTCATGATCCACTTGGCAACAAAGTAGATGAACCTCTCTGGGATCTTTGGCGTACATGTCTTCCTCTAGATTTTTGAAAATTCGTTTTTTCAACGTAAATTTAAAGCCCTCGTCAGGCTCTGGTTAATTCCATCAATATTATTTTTAATTTGTGTGATATTTGTGTGATATGTTACCATCCACATAAGCAATGCCATCTTTAGGCTTAATCTTGAAAACTGAAAGAAGTCCGCCAGTTTTTTTAGCTGCCTTTGGTAATGTCATACAGTCTGTTAAATATTCCACAGATCGAACAGCTTTATCTAGTGTTTCAATATGTTAAATTTCAATTTGATTTTTTTTTTTTGTCTTCATTAACCGATTTGGCCCCCCGTGATATACAGAGCCCAACAGCTAGTGTCTTTCAGGTTAAACTTTTTTCCAACCTCTTTCACGACTTCAGAAGCAGTGGTTACTAGAGATATTAAAATATCGAATGCATGCCCATCCATTACATAAATTTTGCAGATTTTATTAACCACACCATTCTGAAAAATTCATTAGATGAGAATTTAAATTAAGATCAACTGACTCTGAAAGCAGCAATGTCAGAAATATTTGGCGCAAGTTTGTGAGCACCGTGAATTAAAATACTTTTTGCAAATTGCTCAGCTGCTAGTGAAAGCATTTTCTTCGTATCTAGTGTTCAACATGATTAAAAACAAAAACAAAAAAAAGGAATCAAAAAAGAGAAGAAGATGCTAAATCTCACTTTTGCTTGTCTTATTTGCACGCATTATAAAAGCTAGTAAAAATTTCGAAAAACTCTTGCTAGGAGGAAAAGTTCCAATGCTTAATGCTAGTAGCTGCCAGCCATGTAACACTATCTCTTCCCATCCTTTGGGCTCTCCATCAGCTGGTGGAGTTATCTGCTTGATAATTTGAATGAAAATTTCGTCTCTTAAAGTCTCATTTGCTAGTCCTTGAGAGATAATACATTGCATAGCTGCGGAAATTTCATCTTGCTTATTTGTGGATGTGTCCAATGCTTTCAGCAATTCTAAAATAGTTTTCTTGTTGAATCATTTGCTTCTCATTTAGAACTTACGTTTCGAAATGTCAGTAGCGAAAAAGTAACATGGGTCTTCCTCAGCGATTTTGGTAATAGGAGAACTAAGAGGATTCTGTTTTGGTTTTTCGTAAGAATAAAAATCTGACTTATGAATTGCAGTATACACCTTATTATATCTTAATATTGTATTCACGTCATGAAATCCAAGAACTGCTTTTTTCCCTTGAAACGCATCTATTAAACTCTTTTTTTTGGTGATCTGCTTTTTCTCATCAACATAAGGTTGTGCCATCTGAGAATAAGAATTACCCCAAAATTAAGCTCGCCATAAGATTGTAATGATAATGCATCTGAAAAAGGATCTGTTTTTAGGTTTACGGAATCGGTGCTGGTCTAATCGAGGCATTAACGGTAAAATGGGAAAGAATAGGCAACTCTTACAGATTCAACAGGACTTATCAACAAAAAAACTGCAGTTAGATTCTGATTAGAAGTGGAGGCTACATGACTGGGTTGCAATTCTGAAATTTGGTTCACTTGCTCTTCTAGTTTTTCAGTGGACAATAAAACTTTTTTTGCTTCATGTAAATTGTTTATTTCTGTCGTTAAATTTTGAGCTAAGACTGTGAGCTCCTCATGACTGTTGAATTCTTTGATGAAACTAAAAATTTCGTCCAGTTTTTCAGTTGTTCTTCGACTAAGTGGTGTTGGTTCAGGGGGCAATACAGAATCAGATTCTACAATTTTCGGACCATCAATATCATTGACTTTTTCAAGAAGATCTGTAAGTGCAGTTGCCGCTTTAGTAGTATTTGCGATTTCAAATTGCTGTCCTTGCAATTTCAGCTGTGCTGCTTTAATTTCGCTGACCATGCGTTCTGCAGCGATTCGTTCAATTGCTGCTGCTTCCAAAGCACGAAGCTCACGCAATTCTTCTTCTCTTTTTTCAGCTTCGTCTTTGAGTTTTTTGAACTTGACGGCCTTCAAGTTGGTTAGTAGTTTTCGCGCTAACCATCCTCGAGTGACTGATTGTATTTTGAGAACAGCGGCTCTCTTGCGTTTGTATCGGACAATAAATAAGAATCGGCGCGTATCTATCATTTGTTTAGTTCAATTATCTAAATGCATGTATCTAGGCGCACATTTTTGAATGATAAGCGTGCTGTTAAGAATCGCTATGTAATTTGATCTCGCTTTATACCGACGCCAATACTTTTGAATTACAATCACAGTCAATTTTTGAATGTCTACTATCTTTCTTTGAATTATTTCGAGCTGTAAGAAACAAAGACAATCAGCAAAAGGAGACATTTTCAAAAAACTGACTGACCATTTCTAATTTTAAAAATATTTTTGATTTTCCTAATTGCCACGATCCTTCAGGGAGACAGGCAGATTGAATTATGAATTTGGTTTTTTCCTTGCTATTCATTGATTGTGATTGTGTAGGTAAAAGAAAACGATTATCAACGTTGAAAATTTCGAAAGTGACACGTGTTGGAAATCCAGCTTTTCTAATTTTGATTGTTTCCAGCATTCCAGAATATCTTAATTGAGCTTTTTTTTTGGATAAAGTTTAGATTTTTATGAATTATTTAATGCTAGCGTTATGCAACAAACCAACGACTTTGGAATCATCAAATGTGAAAGCTTCCATCATTGAGTTCGGTTTTATACACCGCACATAATGGGTTGTGGTCATTCCAAGAGTTGATACAAGAGAATTTAATTGATTTTTGAAGTTTCCACCAGCAGTTATCTTTGCTGGCTTTCCAGATGATTTTGGTATAAAATGAGGTGTATTATTCGTTGAGGCTAAACTCAAAGAAGAATTTGCAGGCGATCCACGGTTTAATCCAAGTTTTGGTGTTCCAGGGCAGCTTGGAAGATCTTGCAATTCTTTTGGACTAATTAAGCTGGAAATAAAGGGAATCTGCCTCGCTACTCATCAATAAACGGTGTAAATATTTTTATGCACTCACAGTAGAACTGTTAACGAGATCAAAAAGCTCATCTTGTAATGCGTCCTTATTTTTTTCAAGAAATCCATCGACAGTGTACAAAACATCTCCAGCGTAATGCTTCACTCCAAAGACATTGTTTTTAGTCTTTGGTTTGAAGAAATGTTTGTGTTTTGAGTGAAGTTGTTCAAGTTTAAGCAGCCAAGATTCTTCAGATCCCCTAGGAAGTTTTACTTCTTCATCAAGTTGTGCTAATATTCCTTGCGGTTTAATCTGCATATAGAAATTAATAATATTCGAAGTAAATTATCAAAAACACCTCAATCAAATCAATACACGATTGATTATCTTCATAAGGAATTTTTTCCCACTGTATTTCTTCTTTTTCATACTGTTTGAAAGTTTTTGGTTAGTTTTCGAATTTTTGTCAAAAGTTTTACCTCTTCTTGTTCTAATTTAAAAATAAATTGATTGAAAAAGTTTTGAAGTTTTTCGTTTGTATAATTGATGCAAAATTGCTCGAAGCTGTTAACCTATTTGCATGAGAATGCATCAAAATAAAAACTGTATTTAAACATTTAAAAAGTTGGACCTGGAAGTCTTCAAAGCCAAATATATCCAGCACACCAATAAAGTTCTGATATTCTTTCTCCTCGTTGCCTTGAAGTGTCGAGTTTATGAGTTCAAGCAACACTCTAAAAAGGTTTGAATAAAAATTTTTCGCAATACTGTCTCGATTATCTATTGCCTGAGAATTTAACTCTATTCAACACATTTGCGGTGGTTTTCTTTGTTTTTCTGCTCATTTTATTATAGTCACTGTACCTGAGAAAGCTTTAAAGGTACCATTGTTGTTTCTGTTCTAACAACAAGCTTTTTGAAGCAAAGAACTTTCGCCAAATTATTTTCGTTTACGCCCAATAATGTCGCGGAGTTTTTTAATGCTTCGCCTTCTTGAATACGCACCGATTCATTTCCACTTTGAGCTTTAAATTGAATGTTTCCGAGCCATAAAATCGCTGATAGAGCCCTGAATATGCCATCCGTATCTTCAGCTGAGATGTTCAAAACCGTCAAAGAAAATTTTAAACCCTCGAATTTTGCTCTCGAGTCAATTCCCGAAATGTCGGTGCAACCGCTTTGGTTCAGATAATAATACGACTCGGACGGCTGAAGAAGGAACTCTTTTTTTTCTTCTTCATTTGCTCCTTGAACCAATTCGTAAAAAGCGTGGTAATTTCGTTCGGTTTTCGCTTGTCTGGCAACACGCGACTTTTCAAGAAGATAACTTGTGATGTTTGCGCCAACAATTTGCATCTTTTTATCTAATTGAACCTGAATAAATTTGCCAAATCTGGAAGAATTGTTATTTCGTGAAGTTTTCGCATTTCCTTGTAAAATAAAATATGAGTACAACTTTTATATGACAAGTTCGCGAACCAAAACTCTCTAAAACAATGTTGGCTTCTAAAATTTGTTGATGAATCCAAGAAATATTTGAGCTCTTGCTCGTGACTGTAGTTAAATATGAAAGTATGTATTTTGTGCTTTCACTTTTTCCAGATCCAGATTCTCCTGAGATAATAACTGACTGGTTTTTATTTTCAATTCGAATATTCTTTATAGTTGCATCGGAAAGCGCAAAAATATGCGGGGGGTTCGTTTTTCGATCGGCATTATCGTATTTAGCGATCGTTGCGTTGCCAAATATATCCAAAGGTTTGTATGGGTTTAAAGCGACAAGAATCGAACCAGTGTAAGTCTATTTTATTATGATTATTACTATTTCTTTTTTTATATCGCTATTGGGATTTTACATAAATATGTTCAGCTTGGAATCTACTCTTCAGATTTTCACGAATCGTGATTTCGGAAAGATCCGCCAGAGTGATCATATCTTCTACCCACTCTTTTGAATTTTTGGTTATTGACTGAAAATGTATGTTAACAGTTAACTCACTCAGTTGCTCTGACATTGAATTTTTTAGAACAATGAAATTCACCAGAAACAAAAAAACAATTGAGGATGAATGAATACTTCATATCTAAATTATTGAAACGATATTACGAGCTTGAAGGCCATAGTAATCAATTTTAAGATTTTATTCATACAATTTTTTAAGGAAAGTGGATTGGTAAAAAAATAAAAAATAATAAGAGGCCAGAAACCCTTAATAAACCCCATTGACACCATTCTGCTTTAAATTTTTGTTAGCCAAAGCCCATCCAGTTGCCTGCTCAAATCCAGAAGTAACTAAAGTTTGGTTTGTTTCTGAACGATCGCCAGCGAAGTAAACAGTATTTTCTGGAAGAGCCTTGCGCTTTTCAACCTCAAACGATGACAGCTGCATTCTCTGAGCGTGACCATCTGGTACTTTTCCATACGCTGAACCAATAACCTCAATTTCACGGCGTTTAGCATCAGCCAGAGCGATTATGTTCTTAACAGATTGATCAGTTTCAAGTTGCGATGCTTCAGCGGCAGCTTGCGCGTTCTTGACAACTTGATAGGCTTTGGCATCAGACAGTTTCGCTGCTGTGTAATAGTCTGCATCAGCAATTGTTTTCTTTTGTTCCGCTTCTACTTTGGCGATTTCCAATTTTCCGCGCTGCGTTTCGGTGGCAATTTGGTTTGTCAGAGCGATTTGAGTAGCTTGGATTTGGTTCCTGAGAACTTGCTCACTTTGCTTTTCAAGATCTTTACCAAGGTTACCCTCGAGTTCACGATCAAGGACATCAAATGATTCGACGGTAATTCCATATGAGACGGCCTGATGGCTCAAGTCGGCGAGACAATTGGCCTTGAAGCTGTCAAGCCATGGTTGAACGTGAATATCTGGAACATCGCCGCCGATTTTCTGTGCCCGCATGAATTGTTGGTAGCTAAGTCGAGAAACTACCGAGTTAACGGCGGTTTGAGCTGGGTTTGCAAGGGCAGTAAACGCGTCGTTGTAGTTTGCAGTGAGTAAAATTGGGTCTGTAACGCGGTAACGCAAATTGACATTGAGAATTACAGGAACACCTTCAATTGTATAAGCTGGTTGAGTCTTAAATGTGACTTGGCGTTCTCCAAGCGAATAGAATCCACGGAATGAAGTATTTGGGTTGGTAATAACATGTTGACCAGCCTTAAGGAGAAGAAGATTGTTTGAGCGTTGCAAGATCAAAACATTGTTGGCTGGAACGAGAAAGAACGTTGCAACTGTAATTTTTGAGGCTCCAACAGAAATAGAAACATCTCTCTTCCAACCAAGAACTGGTCCATTGCTGCCATTCGCAAGCTTTTCATAGTGAGCGTGTCCATCTCCAAGATTAAGCGTATCGACAATATCAATTACCTGCGACAAGCAAGTATGAAAGAGAAAAAAAAAAAATGCAATAAAAGCCAATGAAATTCATTAAGCTAACCTTAAAACGACCTTGCGAACCATATGCAGCGAAGCCAGAATTACGAATAACAAAAATACGATTGGCAGGATCCATTACAACAGCTAGGAAAAAAAAAGGAAACAATTAATATGGCCCTTTTCTTCGATTTAATTCAAACCAACCGGCTTCAGACTGACCAACAAGGACAGTTGTCAGACCAAGAGTGTCAATTGGCGAAGTGATAGAGTATTTTCCTTCAAAGGTGTGGCGGATGGAACTGGGGTGAAACATCGTCAGTATTGTTTGACATTAAAGAAGCAATTAAAAACAGCTAACAAGTTCCAATAGTTTCCTGCCTCAAGATTGATGACTGGACGACCGTTTCTGTAAATTTAGGATGAATGAGCAATTATGTTAAAACAAATTACAGAAAACAAACCTATTCCAAATACCCACGTCACCGGTTTGAATAACTCTTCCGCCAAATGGGCGTTTGCCCTTTTTTGAGATCAGATGGTAATCTTTGCTTCCGCGCATACGAGTGTCGAGTTCTCTGAGGGCTGCCGGAAGTGATGTTGTGACTTCAACAAAGTACGGGTTTTCTTTCAGCTGCGCGGGAACGTGCCAATCATCTGTCCCCTCTAGATTCTTCTCAATTGCTTCTATCGCTTCCAAGTTGTTTATCAACGCACGTTTCTGGTCCATTTTGAGTTTGTTTGATTGTCTGTTTTTCTGAATTTTTTTTTTTTTTGTTGTTGACAATAATTGACTCACTTTTAAATAGAAATTTTGATTGTTGTCGATTTTGAACTTGAATCTCAGCCCCTCAGCGAAGACAGAAATATTTTTCCTAAAAATTGAAAGATTTGAGAAAATACTATGACTATTGAGCCATTTGAAATTTAATAAGTCCTTTTTGCAATATTATTCATAACAGATCTGAAAGGATGGCTTTTTTGTTTGTAACTTTGCAATATATTGCTCTACTTGCTAGTCAACAATTATTGCCAGTATTATCTTACTATCTTTTGTAACGCTTGCATATATAGACTTGCTTGCTTTACTTGCATCAATTGTAGTAATTCTGAAAACTTGAATTTTCTTGTGGTACAGTGGTATTAAGATGTGGTGGATCGACGGAAACCGTTTTTTTGATGGTTGTTGACTTATGTTTTTCATCAAAAATTAATTTCTTTGTGGGGTCAGCAATAAATGAGGTTAACAACACAAAAACGGCTGGTAATAAACGGGAAAGAAAAAAGGAATACAGATTTTCTTCGTTTTTAATCACGATTTGTTTAACTCAAACAGAATGTTACTTTTTAGTTTGAAAATACAAAGCCCGTGTTTGCACGAAAGATTTATACTCAAACCATTCAGAGTAACAGCTTGAACTAATTCGCGGTATTCTTCTCTAGAGATTTCCATTGATTTATGCATCCAATCTTCCATTCCAAGAAGCATTGCCTTTGCATCTGCACCAAGCAAGATACCCATTTTGGTTCCCCAGCCAATCTGACAATATAAAAGCTTGTTATTTTGATTCTCAACACTATCAGCGACTTGCTTGGTGTACCACAGTAGATTTAATTTAGCATAGCAATCTAAACTGCGACTGTGAAGTCCATTGAAAAGCGCACTCATTAGGTTTTGAGAACATGGACCAGCATTATAAATCACAATATCTGCTTCCACAAACTCAATCCAACTGCCAGGATTTTTTTTTCCAATATCCATAAGATTGTACACAGTTATAATATTTGCTTTATTAATAAATCAATCTAATTAATTTAAGAACTTTTTTTACTTCCATGCCACCATTATTCTCTCCCAAATTATCATCCTGCAAGGTTTCTCCAGTCTGTTGTCTTATTGTAGCTGCAAGATGATCAAGCAAAGCCTGATCATTGAGGCAGCTCACTCCTTTTCTGGTAATATTGTTGCCTCCTAATACATTTTCTAATGGATAATGTACTACAGTCTGTCCTACAAAAATCATAAACACAATTTTTTTATTTAATATTTTTCCAATGACTGTTTCTTCTCACACATTCTTCTGATCTATTGTGAATGGAAAATACAAGAGAATCACAAAGAGAGTCATTGATTTCCTCTCATACTGCAAATTCTTGCTCAATTAAAACGTCTCCTGTACAAGGCATTCCAAATTTCTTTTGTTTCTGAACTTTGAGAATGATCCATAAATTTTCTTTTGGATTCAGATTTAAGCTACTTGGGCCCATTCAAAGACAGAAATGTGTTCATCAGCCAGAGAATCCAGAATAGATTTGACTTTGTGGCAAGACACATTGTCCTGCTTAAACACCAAATCAACTCCATAGCCCTCCTTCACTGCATTTATTTCTGGTAGCCAATATTTATGCAGTATTTTCATGTAAGTGTGCTGATTTTGGCTGCCTTCAAGAGCAACAAGGGCCAAGACTGAATAAGCCCAGGACATCAAAGAAAAACCACCTGGTTGCAACTGATGATTTGTTGGCAGATTCTCATGAGTGATACTAGAATGATAATGGTAGTACAGTTCCTGGCTCTTGGAGAGCACTTTCAAACAGTCATTTCATCACTCCAGATTGTGTGGCACACTCTGAAAGATCTACACCATCAAGATGAATCTTTGCAAAATCCAATCTCTTCAGACAATTTTGATCTGACAGTGAAGGTTTTTTCCAAATTCAGTATAGAATGGGGTTGTTTTCTAGCTCAAATCTGTTGATTGTGGATTTTGATGAGACAACAGCACCGGGGCCAAGATGCTTCCCTAGTTCCACTTTGATATCTCTAACAGGCATCATTAAATTCTCTACAGTGACTTTTTTAAGCTGAAGACATCTGTGACCTTCTTGCAGATGTGTAGTTTTGGGGGCAAATCCTTGTTCTTCATGTACTTACAATACCAAGACCTCAGAGCAACTGAGGATTTGCCTAATTTCTCAGCAATAATGTTTAAATGTACATTCACCTTGTGTAAGTCAAGAATACACTGTTTTTTGTGTTCAGTGTGCATTTTTTATCTGTGTAATGTTGTGGGACAGACTGCATCACTAAATCTGTTCTAAGTGTCATAGAAGGCAAGAAGTTGAAGGGGTATAAAGAAGAGATTGGGATTTATTCCTGGGGCTACTGCAAATCCTTCTCTTTGGGCTTTGGAGCTGAATTAATAAATTGAAAATGTTTTGAAATATGGCATATTGCTTGCAGGATGTGAACAGCTCTGCAAGCAAGCTCAACTGGTGTCTCTACACCACTGTGGTCCATTCACTGTGAGAGTGACACTTGGGGCTGTTGTACTACAAAACAAATTAATAAGAAAAAACAAATCATGAATAATCAAAAACAACTAAACAAACAGACAACCAATAAATAAACAAAAGCATATACAGAATACAAATAAACAAATATTTACAAAATAACAGGAATAGGAACTGAAGATGCAGCAACAATGTGTGATGATATTGAGCTCAAATTGTCAAATTTCACAATTCAATTGTTTCATTTGAAACTGGTGTATTCATCCATTCTGTCAATTTCTGGTTGAAACTCACTACTAGTGTATGTATAACCTGTAATAATGCCAGTGTGGCATGAAATGTCAATAATTTCAGGTACTTCATTTGTAAATAATTTTGCATGCTGTTCAATGTAATCTTTTATGACATGGGTTAATTTGAATGTATGGTAAGGATGATGATAATTCAATCATTGCAAAGTTTCAAATGTCACAATTCCTTCATTTCAGCTAAAAAGCACAATACACTTTGTTAAAAAACAGAAAGAAAAAAAAAAGGAAAGTTGCACTGCAGCTTGTTAAAATAAAAATAAAAATAAAAATAAAAAAAACAGAAA
>JADGJH010000163.1:0-27310 GCA_027596945.1 Physocladia obscura
TTCTTCTGTTTCAAATAAACTTCAAATAAATTGAAATATTCTTTATTTTTTATTCTTCTGCTTCTTCCCAATCATCAACATCTTCTTCTTCATGCTCAAAATCATTCATATTTTCGATTTCATTGAAGACATGCACAGCACTTGGACCGACTGCATTAAGAAAACTCATAACAGCTTGCTTATGCACTCTTAATTGGTGTTTATGGGATTCATATTGATTTAGCCAGTCTTGATGGTAATACTTTTGTTTTCACTTCAATGACTCAAACACATCTTCTTGATCTTCAACAATGTTTAATGCAATTGTCAAAGACTGTCGAATATGAGAAACTTGTGCCTCAGATCTCAACTGCCTGTCAAATAGATTAGTGATTTCGACAGGAGGTGGCAATTGCATAGCTTGTTGTAGTGTTGATGGATTGCAAAGGAGAATGCCAGCCCAGTCACGCCAGATCATGTTTTCTCCTTGAAGATGTGGATGGTATGTCTTCAGTTGTTCAATGATGGTATTAAATCATAATTCATTTGGCGCTCCTGACCTGTCAATGCCTTCCAAACCACCATTGATAGAGCAAATAACTTTTTCATAATCGGCGGATTTTCCAACAGATCGTGAGTAAGAATAGATGAATACAGTTAGTTCTCCATCACCAGCTGCCAAAGTGCCCATCATATCGTCTTTAATTGTCCAGAGTGGTCTTGCAACAGCTAATTACAGTTAGTATGCACAAAACAGTCAGAATAAAAACACTCACTAACCACCAAATGAATATGAGCACTGATTTTTGAGAACCACAATAAAATCTGCAAAGTTTTTGATTTTAACTCCACCACTTTCATTTTGAACAGCGCCAGAACTGTTAACTGTTGCTTTGCCTTTTGATTCTGGAGCTGCTGTTGCCCAGAATGTCATTTCAAATCAGCTGCAGTTCCATTGAATTCAACAGTTGGAAGGGTTTTCACATTCTTGTTCTTCTGTGACTTGTAGTATTTGACAATGGAAATCAGCTTCAGAGCAAACGTAGCAGACATGTCAGCTCCAAAAACAGCACAAAATTAATTTTGTCCAAAAACGACAATATTACAAATCCAATGATTAGAAAAGGGCTTTGATTTTTTTCTGTGAAAATGATCTTACACAAAACTTTGACCTTTAACACCTGATCTACCATCAAGCTTTTTTAAAGCTGCCCTTCTATGTGAAAAACCAATTTTCCCTATGGCTTTTATCTTCTTTTCTTGACAATATTCATGCAAATACTCAATATATTCTTACTATTTGCTTATCATTTCTTTTTTTTTTTTTGATGAAAAAAACTTGTTTTTATATAAAATATTCAGCACTGTGCACTGAAGGAAAGTGCACAAATCAAAAAAGTGCAAAAGGAAAATCTTGACAATTCTTATGAACACACTCAACATATAAAACCAAACAAATCAAGGCAAATCAATGCTTATCAATAGACAAGCTAAACTCAAATGTCAACATCTGTCCAATCAGTGAGTTGTGTTTGATGCAGTGTGCTATGCTGGAGATATTAAATATCATTCTTTGAAACCATTTCCATTTTATTTACAATAATAAATTACAATAAACTAAGTAATAACCATGAGAATAATCTTGTATTACAACAATTTTGTTCTACTCTATATCTATCTAACTTTTTAGGTAACTTAGATTAGGTGTTCTGATGCCATCCCACAGCAAGAACAGATTTGATGTAAAGGTGGTAAAATCAAGTGAACTGAGTACCTGGGCTTGTTAACTAACTATTTGTAACTGCAGTATGGTGTAGTTGTGGGCTGATCTAGTTTGTTGACTGTTTGCACACTCTCAGTGCAGTTTTTTTTGAATTGGCACAAATCTCCAATTTTTTCCTGCAAGTGCAATAAAACACTAAATAAAAACTTGCACTTGTGCCTCATGTAAAATTATCTATTTTAATTTAATTACTGATCCAAATTTATGAGACAAAAGTTGGAAGTTAAATTTTCTCCATTTCTGTTGTACAATTTCTCAGTCATGTGCCTGTCAAAATAATTTTTCTTCCAATTTTGCAGACTTGAGATTATATAATATAATTATTAAATCTCATATATTGCATTCAGTTTGTATATCAAATATATAAATCTCTACATTTAACAAGAGATGGCACTGGAACAATTAACAGCTGACTTTAATCCAGACCTATGTCACAATACCCACAGATGCATTCTCAGCTATAGATCAGAAATAGGCTGATTTCTACAAAAAGGTCTTGAAAAAGCCCGTAAATTTGGTACAAACTCAACACTTGCAATGTTGCCAACAACACACAGCATCTTCTTGAAATCAGTTACCTTCTTCTCTTTTCTGATCACACAAAGCCAATGGAGCACAGTTTGAAGATTGGGTGTGATTTACTCACAAAGACTACAATTAAAATTCAAACACTGCTGACAAAGTACATGCAATCAACCTAATGGGCTGCAATTTGGATGGACAAGCAAACAGAGAAGCAAAAACAGTGCAAAGAAGGATAATTTTTTTTGTTCTTTTTGTTTCATCATTTTAAAAACTCAACAGAACCTATGCAAATAAATGCATCATCAGATGATACAGATACTGCTGTTTAAGCTCTGATTAAGTAGCATTGTGGTAAGTCATTGCAGGCTGTTAATGATCCTGACAAATCTGAGGCACTTAAAGCAGTTCTGAAAAGTCCTATTGGTTTTCAAATCATTGTCACAAGCAATTTTGCAGCAACCATTTCTTAGTCCAGTTGAATATTAGCTGGCAATGTATTTTCAACCATCTTATCAGCAATCATCAATGTTTTCTCCTACGGCTTTGAACAAACACTATTTTTTCCATACAGAGAATCAATTTTCTGTTCCTGCCACGTTGAAAGATACATATTGGATGAAAAATCTTACCAATTTCAGCTATTTAAGTGATTTAAATACTCTAATGTACAGCCAAACTGTCTTATTTGTGAGGGGTTCAATACACACTAGAAGCTGCAATTAGTTACCGTCGATTTATTGAATTTGAAATGAAACAAGGTCCAATAATAAGCTTTGATGATTTTGTGTTTGTGATGTAAAAGCTCGTAATAAAATTTTTTAAGGCAGATACAAATCTAATTAATTGATACCTTCAATCTATATTAACTTGTGATAATGCTGCGATTCACAAAAATTTAATTATTCAATAAATAATTCAATGAGGCTAAGGTTATGTTTGTTTTTTTGCCACCATACTTACCAGAGTTCAACCCTATTGAGATTTTTTTCTTCCAGTGAAGCAATCGGTCAGAAGAAACACAAATTACGTTGCTTCTGATGACAGATCTTCCAGTATTGGACTAGCTTGCCATAATCTTTTGGGAAATTGAAAAATTGACAGCATCCATATCTTTCCAAACAGCACTTTCGGCATGTCAAGGCTATTCATCTCTTTTGCCACAAATAGTAATACGACACAATTAGTTCGTGTAATTTCAGCGCCTAGGCTCTCTGGATGAACGGAATGACTCTTTTCAAAGGGTCAGGAGCATTCATTTTAATCAATTATTTTATTTTTTCATTCGTCTTCACGATGCCGCTTTTCACCAATAATAGCCGTGTCTTTACCTGAAAAAGGCTTTAATTGTCCTGAATTAGGTTTTGCTTTTGATTTTGGACCCCAGTTTTTTGTTGGATTTGGAGCAAACCTAACCACGTGAGCTTTCTTGGCATCCCCAGTTTCATTCTTACCGTCACTCTTTTTCGATTTAGGAATTGCAGATTGATTGAACGTAAAGTTAGCAGCAAGAATAGGCTCCTTTGCCAGAATTTTTGTGGCGACCGCACCCGCAACAAGCCGTTTTTGCGAAACAGGATTCTTTTTGATCCAGCTTCGCAAAATATCCCAGACCACACTATTGGGCGCGTCCGTCTTAAATGCGGTAGGGTTACAATGTGATCCACTAATTTTATATCCAGCGTTTACAACAGCACTGAAAAATACTTTCATCTGCGGGACCACGCAATGTAACGCCTGACAGATTGCGTCGAGGCCGTAAAACAAAGCAATATCGTGTAATTCCTCTGAAATAACTGTCAGCATTCCTAGCATGCGAACGTGAGTGCCAAACTTTTTATCGACACCTTCAGCGGGTGGACAGGTTTCCTTTACGTAGGCAATCATTTTCGACACAAAGTCTGGATTATGTATACGGCCCGAATAAAACGGCCCTCCAACGTGAAATTTCGAGTCACAAATTTGGCAAGTGCTTCCGAGATCTTTAGGAAACGATGGATTCTTGAATTTGACTGATTTTCCTGATGTTTCATAGGAACCCATTGGAAAAATTGTGTGCGCGCGGCATCCGACACATGAATAAATCATGGAACTTTTTCTAAGAAATTAATGAGCAAAGGGTTTGTCGCCGCGCAAATAACAACAACAAAAAAAAAAGAGAGGTTACTTACGCGACCATCATCTTGCTTTCAGCCGGGCTTTCTATGACCTGCAAAAATACTCTAACGTAAAAGTCAATGCTACAGCTCATTAACGGTTCAATTCGTCTGCCATATTTCGCACAACTAGTTTGAATATGAGCAAGAAGCATGCGTAGAGCCATTTCGTGGCAAAATGTTGCATTAGGAACAGGCATGGATCCGTACTTCGCCCAACACGCGTCCCATTGACTCCCGGCAAGAACAGCCATATCAGTGCATGTGACACAAAGAAGTCCCCCAGACGCGATACTGCGAACCGCGGCATCTATGAACGGGGCTGCTGAGCCATACGGATCGAGGTCAACAACCAAAAATTTAAGCCCTTGTAATCCGAATCCAGATTTCTGTATGGATTGAAACATTACCATACTTTGAGTAATATTAAGGGAGTATTTTTGCGCATTAGAAATGTTTGAGAAGAATAACGTAGCACTTACTTTGCATCACCTTCGTTAGGAATCACTTTTCCAAGAACGTTGTTAAATTCAGCATTTTTCTTAATTGCTTCCGCGGCCGAGGCATCAAAATCATTGGCGACTATATGCGCAATATTATCGCATTCTTTCGCGTATCGAATCGCGCGTAATCCGGTTGCAGACAAACCTTCGAGAATATTGATTTCCTTTTGATTCGAGAGTTCCACGCCACCTAAAGAAGGAATCAACAAAAGGTAAGTTGAAGAATTGATAAACGAAAAATATGATAAGGTCGTTTGTACCGCCGCCTCTCGGTTTCTTGCAAGGGTTACCGCTTTTTTGGGATGTTTCTTCGAGATAGATTTTTGACCAAACGTTAATTGCTGCGATCGACTGTTACAATGATTACAACTTCACAATTTGGGTAAAGAAGAAGATTACGGATGGGATTGGATCTGTTATTACCATGTCACGGTTGAACTCCTGAATTGGGTTGTAGAAAACCTCCTGGGCTGTGGCGGCAGGAACAGGGATTGTCGCTTTCCCTATTTTCGACAATTCGACGGTTAGATTATCGTATATTTTTGAACAGTGCACGCGAAAACAAATGTTGGCGGCTCCAACTCACCTTCAGTGATGCTTGTCATTTTCAAATAAAAAAATAATAAATAATAAACAAAAAAAAAAAATCCAACCAAAGAGTGATTGAAAGAGCAGAGTTTGTAAATTTAATCCAGGCATCGATTTAGTTATAAACCATCCCTTATCCAGTTTTTGCTTTACATCGAAAGAATTCATGAAAGAAGGCACGAGTTTGTGGAATGTGGAAACGAGTTTTGTTGTTGAAAATAACTTACCTAAATAATAATAGAATAACCAAACCAATATAGAAAAACAACATAATAAAGAGAAGAAGTTATCGCTTCTGTGTCTCTTACAGAAAAGAATTAGTATTGACCATCTATATGGTATTTTTGGACATACAGCCTTTCACGCTGTTCCTTTTGAACTAGTAGAACTCATATTGGAAAAAGTAAAAGTACCAATAGAAGTTATTAATTTAATGGAAATACTTTTTATAGATTGCAAATTAGGCTGCATTCAGCAACAAAAAAGGATTTTTAGCTTTTTTCCCAATCTCAAAACTGTTTTTCCAAAAACTGACATTAAAATACTTGAAAAACAAACCTGAAAAATTAATGTTATTGCAGATTTTGCACCAAATGTAAAAAAAAGGAGAAAAGTTTCCTTCTGAAAGTTTGCTTCTGAGTTTCCTCCCAATACAGAATGTGCTACAAAATTAAGCTGGCACTGACCATTGAGAACTTCAAAAAGTGACATACTGATAGGTTATCCTTCAAAACTCATAATAAAACTGTAAATGAAACTCATCAGCTTAACTTATTTCATGTAATTCTGAGTTAAGTAAATACATGCTGCACTTGCCATATTGCTATTTCTGAACACATTTAGACAGTTTAGAAGAAAGTTCATCAAAGTATAGAATCTGGATTCTTGCAACAAGAATCTTCAGTTCTTTGTTAGAGAGGTCCAATGAATGTCCTGATCCAAGTACAGGCTTGGGTAAAACACTGTGTTGCTTATAGATCTTACAAACTTATTTGACAGTACACTTGCACATCTTTAACATCTTACCAACGTGGTCTTAATGCATGTCCATGTTATTAAGTGAACAACATCACTTTCTAATTGACTCTTAAGCTACTTACCTGTTGCATATGCTCAAATATTTGCTTGTAAATTTGAGTACTTGTTTTTTGGCCATGCATTGCTGATCTCAGATGAACTTCAAAATAAAGTACATTTCTGAGCAGAAAGAAAAAAGTTCATCATGAACACACCCACTCTCACTTTCAAAATGAAAGTTGTTAACACCGTTTTTCATTTTCATTCACTCTTACGAAATGAAAAATAGTGCTAACAACTTTTACTTGGAAGTTGAGAGGGGCATTGCAATGGGGATGCAAATAACTTGAGTGTCAATTCAAGATAATTGAACAATTGGTTGAAGAATATATTGTCTCTAATATATTCAAAATATGCTGAAACTATTGAAAGTTGAAGTTCGAAATTCCTCGTGAAAGATATAATTGAACTTCATACGAATGAAGACTCTTTACTTTTTTTTTTCTAACTTAACAAACACAAACTCACAAATAAAAACACAAACATACACACAATTGCGACCGAAGCAATTGGCGAGCGCGCACCGAAAACAAAAGCGAAGGGCAAAGAAACTCAAACAAAAACTTCTGCTGGATATTGCGCGCCGTGATCCACAAGTGTTTCTTGCGCTCTGGACGGCAAACAGTTCTTCCAGACTCCCGGCGCCAGGCCAAACGTTTTCGCCAAAGTTAATTGCCCGAATTTGCACTCTTTCGTCGTCCGCAGAGTCACTGCAAAACTTTGGAACGAAAGCACAAACAGAATCTCGAAAAATATTATTGTTCCAAAAAACCTCTGAACAATCCACATCTTCCTGCTGTCCACAATCGAATCAAACTAAACAAACTAAAGCCAAGTTTAATTCGCAACAAATAATGTCAGCAAACTCTTCACTTTTGATGCGCAGCGTTGCCCTCCGCCACTTTGGCAATGCCGAAGACGATTCAACTGATTCAAACAATAACGGAATTATTGAAATCGACAACGCAAATACAGATATCGAAACTAGCCAATCCGATGTTAACGCAACGCCGTTAAAGTTTAATCGCAGTCAGTTTGAAGGTCTCCTTGCTTACAATGCGGCTGTGCGAACACGTACGATTGTCCATCTATTCAATGCGGTCTTCTCATCCCATTAGTTAATTTAACATAGACTCGGCAAAATCAAATAGAAGCACCAAAGCCTTTAAAAGGTTTGGTTTGATCCAGCTGGTCATTGTTTTGTTGACATCCTGTTTTTTCTTTCGGACAGATCGTACTTGGATACAGATGACGATGCCGCCGACTTGACTCGAATTCAAGAAAAGCTTCGAAATCTTGAATTAGAGTGCGTATTATTTTATTTTTTTCAAAATTTTTCTTGATATAAAATTGGATAATTCTGGAACAGATCGCGAAAGATAAAGCCGGCCACGCCTCTCAAGTTTCAAGACTCTGTCTTCTTGGAAAGACTTAACAAAGAATTGGAATTGCAAGATCAAAAGGTTATCTATTTTTGAAATTCATCTATTTAAATATTTAAAAAAATTAAGCTGGCGGAGCTGCGGCTGAAAGATACCGCGAAGAAGGACTCTTTTCCAAGTTTGTCTGGAGAAGCTGAAGAAGTGGTAGCGATTTTCTTGTTTCCATTCATAATAATTTTAAATAATATTAAAATGCAGGTAAACAAAGCTTTAAATCCGCGCCAAAATCCATCTATCCCTGTTGTTTCAGGGTTCAATGTTGATTTAATGCCGCATGACTTGAAAACATTATCTCCTGCGACTTGGTTGAATGATGAGGTGATCTTTTTTATTCAAAGAGAATGTTATTAATAACCTTTGACCTCAATAAGATTATAAATTTTTATGGGCAACTATTGATGGAACGTTCAAACCGAAATCCCACAGGACTTTACCCAAAAATTCATTTTTTCAACACATTCTTTTACACTACACTTCGAGATCATGGGTACGACCGAGTGAAGCGATGGAGCAAAAAATTTGACTTATTCGCTCTTGATTATGTTGTGATACCCGTGCATTTGGGAATGCACTGGTGCTGTAGTGTAATCAACTTTCGTGATAAACGGATTGAATATTATGACTCGCTTCGTGGGGATAATCAGACGCTATTCCGACTGTATCGCGATTATTTGGCCTCAGAAAGCTTGGACAAGAAGAAATGTGTATTTGATTTTCAGGGATGGACAGATTATTGTCCAAAGGTTTTTAATTTTGTTTAAATTTCATATATTTATTTAATTGTTTTCTCAATTTTTATTGAAGGATGTACCGGGCCAATTAAATGGATTCGATTGCGGTGTATTTACGTGTATGTATGCTGAATACCGAAGCCGAAATGCCGACTTTGATTTCGCACAAAAGTTTATGCCATTCATACGACGGAGAATGATTTATGAGATCTGTATGAAGAAACTTTGCGTTGATTGAACTTATAAATGAAATGAACAATTCAAAAATTCTTCAAAATTTTCGTTGTTTGATTGATGTATTCAAAAACAAAATCTTACAAAAAGTCTCATAGATACAATTATTATTGAAAAAGACGCACTCTCTAATACAATATCGGTGCCGCATTGCCTTTCGCTACAAACTTATTTTGATCGCCGGTCGTTTCAATTTTAATCGAAAGACTCAAGTATATGATCAAAGAAATGACTTTTTCACAACATAAAAAAAAAAAAATTAATGAAAAAATTTCCCTGCCTCACAATCTAACAGAAAATATTCGAGATTAATTCTTTTGAATAATAACGACAAATAAGGTCCACTGTAGTAGACTTATTGAAATGTGAAAAACTTGAAACGAAAAACTTTTTCATTTCAAGTTACTGGACATCGAAAACCTTTACGTAGTTTTGATACGTCAATTTCAAATTCTTTTCAAAAATCTCCGTTAACGAGAAGAAGGTTTCAACTTGCCAGAATATGTGCTTGATCCCATCAAAAATGCTAAACACACACCACGCTGATGTATTCTTGTACTTAGACACGCCGTAAAATTAATTATTTAATTTGTCACAATTAGAAAATATTAAGTTTATTTTTCCTTAAAGGCCAAATGTTTCAAATAAACGTGGTTTCTCGCGCTCAAGAAACTCACTGAGCGTTCTCAATTCGATTCCATACTTTTCTAAAGCATGTGCATCGTAATCAAACTTCAACTCCTTTGCCAAAAGCTGTGATTCAAGAACCGGTATGGTAGCAAGCAAAGATTCAGTTTCTTCTTGAGATCTATATTCAACTATAACTTCCACTCCTGAAGCTTTGCTCAAGTATCCTGCAATCTCAGTGTAAGTCAGAGGTTCATGGGACAATTCAATAGTTTCGCCATGAAATTTGTCCGGTTCCGCAAGCGCAGCAGCAGCAAACTTTCCAACATCAGCAGGGTCAAAATGTGTCTGTTTGAATGATGGTTCATGACTGACTGTGAGAATATGATCAGATTGGTATTTCGGAAAGTGAATTTTGGACGGTGGCGCCAAGTAATTATAGTATAACCAGTCCGGTCTTAAAATAGTCCAGTATTGAAAGCCTGCCGCTTTCACGACTTGTTCAACGCCTTTTTTTTGCGTATAGTAGAATTTTAAGAATGCATATCCAGGCTTTGCGGAGACGAACTCTAATTTTTCGCTAGAATGAAAAACTGTGGACACGACAAAGGTAGTGACGGTTTTTGCAGCCTGAGCAGCTGCGACAAACAACTCTGCCTGCTTTATCTCTCCACGCTCAGGTTCTGCAGGAAACGTATTGAGAAATACTCCTGATACTCCAGCGATCGCTTCAGAAATGGCAGCAATATCCATGTAGTCTCCTTTGAAAATTTTTACACCAAGATCGTGAAGAGATTTGGCCTCTTTCGATAACGGATTGCGAACAAGCGCGTGAACTTTGAATCCTTGGAGGATCAATTGTCGGGCAGCGGATCCTCCTTGAGCTCCAGTAGCTCCAGTAACGAGAAATGTTTGAGTCATTATTGCCCTTTCCCAATTTTTGAATTACATTTTCTAAATTTCAAGAAATGGATTTGAAATTGATTGAGTGGTTGGAAAGTGATTGGAAAGTGATTGCGCTTTTGCGATTATTCATCGTATTCATCCACCAATCTTTCTTTGTTCTTATTTTTTTTTGAAACTGATGGCACTGAGACATACCTAGAAATCAGACATATTTTTCACAAGTCTTTTTTTTTTTTTTTTGAATTTCTTGCACATAACTTTGTGGTTTCTCTGCTTCGCTGTTTGCCATTTTTTTACACACTAAGCAGCAAACTTGCACCCAGAACAAATTTTGAGGGTTTCAGCTTGTATCAAAGGACACACCTTCAAACAAAACCAAAAATCTGAAAAAATTTGGGGCAGATACCAGAAAATCTTTAAAATTCGAACACGTTGCACGCCAAGGGTGAGTTTCTGGTATAATTTTTGCAAATATAGCAATTCAATGATTTAACAAAGCATTATCTCCTATTTTACAGTAATTCACAAAATCAATATTGTATTTTTCAGTACATCTGCAAACGTCAGGATAAAACATGACATCTCTCTCTTACTACTCTTCAGTTCAGATTGTTTGCCATAATTTTAAGTTCATGATTTTTGATCGTCTGAATCAAGCAATTATTTCCATCGAAAGAGCAAAAAAAGACATTTGGAATTTGCCCTTACGATTCCAAAATCTGGATGAACAAGGAGATGATGCATCCTTGATGTAATGAGCTACGAGTGAATGGTATTTCTGATGCAGTACATCATCTTTTTCGAATCAAAAAGCTAAATTGCTATTTAATAAGCGATTCCTATCTGCTAATCGCTAGAGTGTTAAAGTCTACATTACGACTTTTACTGTTTCAACATAAGAGGGCATGAGAACTAACATTTTCGGTCAAAAGAATAATAATTTTATTCAATATAAAAGAAAATGTAATCCCTTCTCCGAATCTCATTCTCATACTTTGTTTGCATATCATCTTATATGTTATTTCTAGTATTTAGAGACGAAGATGGAATGGTGATTTCTTCGAGGGATCAACTCCATTATGAAACCACTTAGTGAATAAAATCTTGTGGAGTTCACCGATCACATGGCACTCGTTAAAATATCGTGTGTCGCTGACTGCGTTTTCTGTCCAACTCTTGGCTAGTAAAAATCATTGAGGGTCCAAAAAGAATAGCAGCGGCTTTGACAAATAGCCTTCGTATTTTTAAGGCGTTTTCTTTTTATGTCAAGGAAAACATAGAGAAAAAAAGATTTTTTTATTCTGCGAAAATTAAAATTGGCAAGATTTGATGTACAAATACCAAGTCGATTTCCCTTCATTTATTTGCTTTTAACTCCCAATATAAAACCAGAAATTAATATAAAATTGGAGCAATGCTTTAGAATCAAAAATTTCGTAAATTAAAACAAAAAAATAATTGTATTTCAAACGAAGTAAACAAAACAAAAAATATAAAACTATCCAAAAAATTTTCAAAAGCAACAAAAAAAAAAAAAGGTCCAGCAATTCAAGTAAGAAATTGTAGGTGTCGTATACGGAGAAGAGGGAAAATTAAAAAAATCAAATTTTTTTCGGAGACTAGGAGGACAAACTGCAAAACAAAGACACAGGAAAAGGAGTGCGACCGATTTTAAAAAGCCGAATATCCATCCAAAATAAACATGTAAATTACTGTGTTTAAAAATGGTTACTAATTGCCCAATAAAGACAAAATGAAAAAAAAGATTTTATGTGATAATTTTTCGCTATTTTCTGGGATTTCACAACTAAAACGCTCGCTTTGTTTCAATTATGATGTTTTTTTTGCGCTCATTCCACTTTTCACCAATAACATACCAAAAGCAAGCATTTATCACTCTTTTCCTTCCCAGAGCTCCTTGTCTTTTTCGGAGGCCCAAATACGGCTCTAATAGCCTCATCAAAAACATTTTTGAGACCCTTTTGAGTTAGCGCGGAGCATTCAAGATACTTGACAGCTCCGATTTCTTTGGCGCATTGGGATCCTTGTTGGTAAACTATTGGGCCCATGCGGTGCTGGGCAAGACGGGCGAGAACTTCACGGTCGTCTCTCAAATCAAGCTTTGTGCCGACAAGTATAATTGGCGAGTGTGGTTCATGGTGACTGACTTCCGGGAACCACTGTTTTTATTCACGTTATTGCAGATGGAAATATTAAAAATAATCGATTTTGAAACCTTGGCTTTCACATTTTCAAAAGAAGACGGATTCACCAGCGAGAAGCAAACCAAAAACACGTCTGTTTGAGGATACGACAGTGGACGGAGACGATCGTAATCTTCTTGGCCCGCAGTATCCCACAACACGAGATTGATTCTTCTGTGATCGACTTCTACAATCGCCGAGTAATTATCGAAACTCAAAAAGGGAGAGAATAAAGTCAGCAATCAACCATCAGGAAGAAATTTTTTTAAATTCCAATTTGTGAAATTTTATATTTCTTTGGTGGCATGTTTAGTGCGAGAGCGACTACTTACACAGTAGGAATGTATTCTGACGGGAAAGTATTAGTGGCGTAGCTGATAAGCACTGTGAAACAAAGATCAAAGATGCAGATCAGTTAGAAAGCCATTTTTAGTTCGAGATTTGCAAGAACAACTCACAACAAGTCTTTCCAACGGCACTGTGGACATGGCGGAACAAACAGTGAGACATTGTGCAGTTAGAAACAGGAAGCGTTGATGGTGGGACAGTGGGTGTGAGGAAACGTGACAAAAAACAAAAATAGGTATTGGGTGGAAAGGAAAGACCGAATACTGGCGCTAGGACTACAGATACGTATGAGCAAACAGCAAATAAAGCAATAACAAAGACCGATCGGTGGCAGATTGATTTCTGATAGCGCGAGAAAGGTAGGACTCAACCCATTTGAGCCCTCATACATTCGCCTATTCGCTACTTCGCTGTCCCGTTATTTGTGTGGCATTGATACTGATAGCAATGCTTGCTTACCCATCGCCAACCACAACACACTTAATGGCTTGCATTTTCCGTAGTTCCTGTTTTCCTACAACAAATTTTTGCCACTGATGATTTGTCTAAGATGAAACGCGGAACTAACATAAACAGAAAATGGTTGCTTGGATGTTTAATTGGAGTCGCGCGTGTTGGAAACCTCTGCCCTTTTCTTTCTGCATCACTCTTCTGTTTTCTCCACTGTAAATTTTCTTCAAATGTCACACGACCTTGTAACTTGGTATTTTCTTAAAACCCTTCAAATCAATACAAAACATAATTATCTGCAAACACGTAATCACATTAAATTGAACAACTGTTTTTTCAAAGCATTTGTTTGACACGTCAGATATCAATGGTTTTTTCATGCAGCCAACTCGATTATTTAATTTTCAATAAAAAAGTCTTAAATCAATAATAAGGCCTTTGAAAGTACCGAAATAAAAATGATGGTTTTCATTTGGCAAGATAATTGCTTTACGAAGGAATAAACAAAAAAACGACTGCTTCAACACGGTTTGAGTGTCTGCAATTCCGATACGGTAAAGGTTATGCAAGAAAATACAAACTCATCCTCCCCTAATAATATATCTATAGCTAGAATAGAACGCCAAAAATTGTGAGAGAATCTTTCTTCGAAGATTTAATATCGGCTTGTTGTAATCGAAACCGTTTCTTGCAGCGAATGGCTTCAAACGCAACATTGTCATACGTAATTGATGTGCATTGGATATACCTCGCTCATAATGTATTTTGCGTTCGTTAACAACGAAAGTGAGTGCCGACATCCGATTCAATCGGTGAAAAATTCATGCAGTCCTCCGTCCCCGCAAAAAAACTCATGAGAATTGGGTCAATGCAATTGGAATGAAATCATTTAAAAATAATAATGTAAAAAATACATTATACAAACGAGTAAAATAAGCAAAAGCAAAGAACCAACATATGGTTTTTCACTGCTTTACATTACATTTTACACAAATCGTGTCAGAGGAAAAATGCGGAGCAAACACATACACATTACTTCAACCAAAAAAAAAAGAAAAAAAAGAGCGAGAAGACCGAAATAAAAAACAACAAAAGCAAGGTTGAACAAAATAACAGAAACTGGAAGGATCAAAACATCAAAACACAAAAAAAAAATCCCACCATATTTCAAGAAAATATAAAAGAAATATAGAAAAAATGGAGACAAAATCTTTTTTCAGCATTGATAACATGTCTTTTTTTTGTTTGGTTTTTGTTTTTATAATTTTTTTCCTTGTTTTTTCTTGTTCTTTCAGATAGTGTGTGAATAATACCAAAAATCCGTCTTTTAGATGCACAGTCCAGTGAACTTCACTTATTACTAAAAAGAAAAAAGAAAAAGTTAGAAAAAAAACAATAAGTAAGAAAGAAAAAGAAAAAAGACAAACCAAAAGCAAGCACACTCCTTCCTTTCCCCTTGTCTTCTTCGGAGGCGGGGCAAAAACAGCCCTGATAGCGTCATCAAACACATTCTTCAATCCCTTCTGTGTCAACGCCGAACATTCTAAATACTTCACGGCTCCAATCTCTTTGGCGCACTGCATGCCTTGTTGGAATGAAATCGGGGCCATGCGACGGTCACGCAAACGTTCAAGCGTTTCGCGGTCCTCGCGCAAATCAAGTTTTGTTCCGACAAGAATCATAGGCGTATTTGGTGCGTGATGGCTAATTTCGGGAAACCACTGTTTTTTTTCGTGAAAAAAATTTTCGTTAGGTTGGAGAATTAAAAAAATATAAAAAGGATTTTGATTTTGCTTACTTTTGCTTTGACGTTCTCGTATGAAGATGGATTGACAAGCGAGAAGCAGACGAGGAACACATCTGTTTGTGGATACGACAGGGGACGAAGCCGGTCATAATCTTCTTGGCCGGCAGTATCCCAAAGTCCAAGATTGATTGGCTTTCCATCAACCATCACATTCGCAGAGTAGTTATCGAAGCTATTTTTGATATTTTTTATTGTTGGACCAACAAACCAGAAATTAGGATTGCATCGGATAGACACAGGCTTTCGCAATTCTTTTTTTTTTTTTTTTTTTTAAGGGGGGGGGGGGGGGGATAATTTAAAAATAAACGTACACAGTGGGAATGTATTCGCCGGGGAACGCATTTGTCGTGTAACTGATCAATACTGGTTGTTTGGGATGTGAGCAGTTTATGCAAATTGGGAGCAAAAAAAAAGTGGTTTGGACAAAACTCACAACAAGTCTTTCCGACAGCACTAGGTAACGACAAACGGTGAAGATAACACACAATAATGTGTGCAGTGTGCGAAAACGTCATGTGGACACATAAAATTTAAATAATAAAAAAAGGATTACATTAATGGGCACATTGAAGGGATATTGGGTCACAAGCGTTTGTCACAACGTCCGTCAGAAGACAATTATTGTCTTGCGCGAAGCTTTCCCACAGATAGTCTGCAAGTTTCATTTTTCGGGGCGGATCTCCCAGCCATTGTGCGATATGCGACAGGCTTTTAAATCCCGTTTTTCCTCAACCCCAAATAGAATAGATCCGCCTTATTTCCGCGCCGCCACCGTCTGAATCAAAAAACATCCTGTTCCGAAGAAAAGCCAAATTTCGCTGCTTGTCCGTTCTTTCTTCTTGTGATGATGACTACTCACCCATCACCAACAACGACACACTTGATTGCTTGCATCGTGCAAAAAATAATACACTTCTGTCGAAAATTTTTCACACCAACAGAAAAACACTTTCATTTCTTCGAGAAGAAAGGTCGATTGGGAAAAAAAATTATTACTTTGTTATTCAATCCAAAAATATCTTCTTTTTTACGGGGCGAGGACTCTTTTTTTTCATCTTGCGTTCATATTTTCGAAACATTTAATTAAATATACGCGTGCCTTGAGAAACGAACTTTCAAAGTTCAGCAAAACAATTTCTTTTTTCTTTTTTCTTTTTTCTTTTTTTCCCAAGTATCGGGACCTACAAAATAATAATTTTACAAAAAAAAAAATATCTAAGTCGATTGCTTGGGTATTTCTGTTGTTTGTTTTCGAATTCAATCCAAATTTTTTTCTTTTTTATAAGTCACTGATACCATATCACTTGAGTTCATGTAATTACTGAATATCCCGTTTCGGCGCATTCCAATGAAAACCCTCTCCACCCTTGTGTTATCGTAAATAACGACAACTCAGCCACAAAAATGGGCAATATTTTCATTTGATGTTTCTCAGCGCCACTCTCATTTACTTAAAGTATGAAAGCAAAAAACAAAAAAAAAAGATCGACCTTCAACTAGTTTTCTGACACTTCGAACTTTTTCAAATTCCTTTGCCTTTTCGTCGATGAAATTGCAGCCATGAGAACAAACTAGATGTTCGTATTAAATGTGTTGCGGGTTGAGGTAATATCCCATTACATAAATGAATGGGACTGATTAGTGCATAACACAATCTCAAGTTAGAAACATCACATGAACAATTAACTCAAAAATACCATCTGTCTTATGGATGTTTAGTTTATGCTTGGATTCAGAAGAAAAATCTCGAAGTTGGAAAAATAAGTGCTTGTTGTAAATGGGAAACAACAAGAAAACCAAAATCTACTTGATGGAATTCTAATAAAATTATAATGGGTGCAATATTGTATAGTACAGAATGTATTCATGGACAATAGACATCAAAGGTGCATATTTAGAAACTAATATTGACAAAGAAATCTGGCCGTGTCTGCCTCCTGGCATGATAATTCTACTGGATCACAAAGGGAAATTTCTCACATAACTGAATGCAATCTACAGAGCTTATCAAGTTGTACTACTTTTTGAAGAATGGAGAGATGGCAAGCTAACTGAATACAGGCTTGAAAGAAAATAGAAGATAGAAAACTGCTAGTGTCATTCTTCTGACAATGAAAAAGTTGCTTTTGATGATCAAGCATTGGAACAAAAGTTTATTGACTGGTTTAGTAGTCAGGTTGAAATCAAAATTAATGAAGCAAGTACTTGGATGTTCCTTGGTGTTTGTGGGCAGTATAGTGCCAGAATTGTATTATTGGGACAGTTTTCAATTTGTATATGGAAGAGAAGATCAATAAAGATGGGACACTATGATGTTTGCACACTCTGTGGTTAACTGGAACAGATGAAAGAGAATGCAATTGAATTGGGCCACAGTCAGCAAATGATACTGAAATTCTACAAATTTCAAAATATGTTGCTCATTTGTTATATTGATTGTGAATATTGACCAATCAATAGTACTCTGCGTCAAAAATTCTCAACAAAGGTGTAACACAAAAACACTGTTTTTAAAATCTAGTGACTGCAATTGTAAGATTTGTGCATGGGCCGATTTGAGCGGGCATTTTATGGACAATCTAGACATGGTTGCAAATCAAGATGAAGAAGATGGAAGTGCACAGTTATTTACAACGCTATGAGAATAAAATTATTTTACAAGTCGGTATCTGAAGGAAATTTTTTTTTATATTGTCAGACATTTTAAGTTTCAGGAGATGCTAGAAGATGCAATTGCTTGATCAATATCTTGGAAGCGTTGTATACAATGAATCACAGGTTGAGAAAACGGCATGAACCGTTGGGACCCGTTGTTTTTACGAAATTACTTTCCCAAAATTGGCAGTATAAAAAAATCAAAAAAATAACAAAAAAAACAAAAAAAACAAAAAAAAAATGTCTACAGAAATCAAGATTCAAGATATTTCCCGTATCCTAGACGTAACTAGTAGTAGATTCGGAGAGCCATTTGAAAAATATTCAAGCCCCACCATGAAAGGATTGACAAATTTTCTTGAGATTTACAAGAACACACGTATTCAGATTGCGGAAAATGTTATCAACCATTGGAACAAAAGCATTGCGCTCTACGGAGATGGAGGTGTTGGAGCGCTTGGAGATTTGCTCGATCCAAACTATTTTTGTTGGTTTTTTATTTTTATTTTTAATTTTTATTCTATTTAAATTGTATAAATATTATAGCGCAAGGTGCAGCCCATGCTGAATATGTCGCGAAAATCCATAAACTCCACTTGGAGAGTCTGATTCAGACATTGACTCTTTTTGAATATAAGGCTGTTCTTATTGTTCGATACCATGCTAGTTTGATTGCGCGCGTAAATCAGCAAGTAGTCGTTCTCAAAGACGAAAAGGCTTCAAATGAGAGGTAACCCATTATTTTTTATCTTCTTTGTTTAATTAATTTTGTCTTATACCTCCAGACATGCACCGTTCATTACTCGAACACTTGAGGCCAGTTTTGCCAATGAGCAGTATGTCAGTCGTGCAGAACGGGACAGACTGAGAAGTGTAACCGGGCTCACGCCGGTGCAAATCATGATCTGGTTCACCAACAAACGTAGAAGAGGGGTACGGAACTGAATGAGAGAGCTTCATATATTGTGACGAAAAAATAAAGATCCAAAATATCATCTGATTCATTATTTCAATAATCATTGATGCTAACATTACAATTAAAAAGTGGTTGGAGACGAAACTCACTACCAACACCAACTTCAACTGAATGAATACTACTGTGATTGCGCCCATAGTTTTTTTTGTGGGTGAGTAAATGTTGGTGGTGGTTTGCGAAGCCATTTTTGTATTTTGTTTCACAAAATGTGAAAGGAAATTGTTCAGTCTCCTGTTTCTTGGGCTAAAAAGCATACAGATTGACACTTTTTAGCACAAAAAACATTTTCTACATAATACCCCCAAAAATTCCAGTACCAACTGCTGTCACTGCCACCTCCCCCAGCAAACAAATATATGTGAAACTGAAGGAACTCTTTAGTTGTACCACAGCAGCACAGTGAAATGCAATTATCTCATGGCTTGAGGAATTAGACAACTTCAAACTAATAACAGGATCTGTTGCCTTCAAAATTCATTGCTGGTATGAGGTTGAAGAGAACAGATGTGTACAAGTCCCTTTCAGAGCACATGAATAAACAAATAAGCACTGGTTGGACCTCCGAACCATATTTCAAGACATACAAACAAACCAAAGCTGCTTCTGAAACAATTGAATTTGGAGTGACAGAAGAAGCATATGAGTAAAAGTATACGGCCATGTGGATAGAACACAGCCAGGGAACCAGGGTAATGGATGATGAGTCAACTCTAGATGCATGCATTGACAGTGCAACCTGATTGTGAAGAGAAGGGTTCTTGTTGCTGGTGGTGCCAGAACAAGGACTTGCTATTGTAATTGGAAAAATGAGAAAACATTGTTGTGTGTGTATTTATTAACCATACTTACCTGTTTCTGTTTTTCTATCTATTATATTTATCTCCAAAGCATGAAAGACACTACCTGGCTATTCTTGGGACCTAGCCAGGGTTCAGAAATTTCCTGACTTTATTCTTGACTGATTCCCATTGCTTTGCCATGGTGAGTTTCAATTAGTTGATGCAGATGTTGTTGAGCAAGTTTACTGGCTCTCCACTGCTTACCAACCTTGGATTGATGAACTAGCTTTGAGCTGTAGAGCCAGCTTTATGCTGAAGACCATCAAGCTTTGCTTGATGATCTTGCAGCTGCAATGAATGAGGACAGGAAGAACCCAATAATCCACATCATACAAAACTCTGTCTGTGCTATCAACAATCCCAACAAAGCCTTTCAGCCCATACAACTTGTTTATTTCCTTTGACAAAGCATGTTTTGCAGCTTGAGGCAGCAATGGCACATATTGTGACTTCAATGACAAGATTGCTGCGATAACCTAAAAACAGAATAGAATCAATGTTCTGACACCAATTCCCTGCAAAGAACTAACTTTAATGACAGCCACTCCTGTTCCATTATTAACAATCTGTTCTAACATAGTTGCTACTTGTACCCATAAAGGCCATTTGTGGATTGTGGTTGTTCTGAAAAACTGGATGATTGGCAATAACTGCAACAAATAATTTAAACAATTGAATGGCCATTCAAATAACCTGCTTGAATTCCTTTGGCAGTAGATCTGGTAGCAAATTTCAGCATGTGATTTGTTTTGGGATAGAGTTTTAAGGAGTGATATGTTGTCTTGATCAAATGGCAGATGTCAATGTGGCAATACCAAACTGGAAGTCTTCCAACAGCCTCCAATCAGGTATGCTGTCCTCATAGAGGGATTTCAATAGTGCAGTCTGCTGCAAACTTGTTGCAAATGTTTTGAGGACTTGCTGCCATGGGCATATGTTTAATTTTTTCATTTTTTTCTCAAGGTTTTCCTTCCTAGCCCCAGAAAATGAAAATGAATGTACAATGAATGTATGGAGTGTTGTATTTCAGACAGAAGTTTGACAAAATTCAAAAAAATATGAACCTGATACTTTTTCTAAAAGCTTGACTGTAAAGTTTGGAAGTGAAATTTTATAAACTGCACTAGTTATGAACAAATAAATTTTGAAAAATTTGATGACTGTTTTTCATGGCTGTACATTCAATGTACAAGCCTATGTTTTCATATATATAAAAATTAAAAAAATATTAAAAAAAAGTTTCATAAAGAGAAATTATTCTGAATTGAAAACAAGTAAATATTTGAAGTAGAACTTGGCATAAGCATGAAAAAATGGAAAAAAAAACAACCAAAATTGGCGTTGCCAATCAGCTTAAGAGTAAAAATCATAGCACTAAAGCAAAAATTGAAGTTGCAGGTGGTTGATCAGAGTAACACAATAATGAGAATGGTTGCACAAAGAGCAAGTATAATACACTAAAAAGCTATATAGGACTTACCAGAAGCAGCAGGGTAGCAAAAATTTGGCACTGGGGTGTGGTAATGTACTGGTTTTTGTGTTCTGCATGCTCAATGTACAATTGAGTTTTTTTTTTCTTTTGATTTTCAAAAATGTACATTCAGAACATACACAAAATTCTGGGGCTAAGAAAGGATTTCTTTTTTTTACCAAAAAGTGATATTTGACCCCCCTCTGATGTCATTTCAGTCCACTCAGAAAGATGCGGTTTTATGATTGAAATATTTGTGTTGTGGTTTACCATTTTGAATATGTTAATGTTTCATGAAAGATAAGGAATAGATGTTAAAGTATGAAAGATTTAAGCTGTATTGAAAGATGAATTCACTCTTTATTGAAAGAAATGACTCAATTTGCTTAAAAAGTAAAGAACAAAACAGTGGACTTGCCATTTCTGTCATTAAGCAGTAGCTTTTGTATTAATACAAGAAAGTTTTGTATGGGGAGGAAAATGCAAGATTTATTTAAAGACTGTTTTTTTGGAATTTTTGTGATTGAGGATTTTGAACAATGAAAATCTGGAATAAAGAAAAAAGAATTCTCACCAAAATTCCTTACCATACATAATCATAAACAGAGATTGCAACAATAGGTATGTCTTTTCTTTCTGCCTACTGTAGCTTATATTCAAAACTTTCACATGTGAACACAACTCATGTTTCTGAAATCAGTGTTACAAAGTTGATAAAACAAATGCATCATCCTTTAAACAAACAACCCTTTTAAACAAAAGTGAATCAAGCTATGGAGAAGCTGGTTGAGAAAAAAAAAGTATTCCATGAAGCAAATAAAGCCACAACAAATCATATACATCAAAAGTATGGGGGGGCATAGCATTAGAAGTCAAAATTAATCACTTGCTCAATTATTGAAATTTTGTGATTTTTTCCTTTGTGCTTGGTTTTCAGTTGTTGATTTGTTCCTTCTCTTTCTTTCTAAAATAACCTCTGACTTTATGCCATTTTGCATGTTGATTCCCAGTTTATGGAATTTAATTCCACCTTCTTCATCAACAGCTTTGTTGATGTTTTAATCAAATATTCCTTATTAAAATCACAGTAACTTGTCATGTTGTCATCATGCATGAAAGTTGAAGATATGGATGCAAGTGAAAAGACAAAATGAAGTAATCATATGCTTACAAATAACCTCTGTAAGATGTTGGTGTCCTTTCTTCTCATATCAGGTTCCCTGACTTGTCAAAGGATTATTCAGGTTGCTGTTATCCCCTGCTTTATACTCTTGCTATGGTATGAAGTAATAAATTATGATTCATTTCACTTATTTTTAAAGATAATAATTGTAATTTAGAATCAATTCCTTGTATCCATTTATAAAAATTAAAATAAAATAAAAATGACAAAAAGATACAAAAGACAGCACTGAACATGCCAAAAACAGACTGCAATCTGTCTGCTAATAAATTGTTGCAAACCAACTGCAATTTTCTAAAAATACTATCACAAATAATTTGGAAATTAAATCTAAATTCAATTGCAGACACATATTAAATTGGAGTTGAAAAGTTGTTGATACTGTTGAATACAAGAAATTAAATTCAATACAAACTGAATGCACAAGATTGAGATTTGAGGATTGAGACATTTAAATTTATTGCTGCTAAAATTGATTGAAAATTGTTGAAATTTGTGTTTTCAAAAAATTGAACATGGATTACAAATTATTTTTGACAACTTGTTTTTTTATTTAAAAATTCAACCAAAATATTTACCTTCATTGTATGAAGACCAAAGTTAAATGGATACATTTTTCGTGGTTATAATATCCAACCAAGCAGAGTTAAAGTGGAAATTGGGTGATTGTTTACCTTGTACTAAAATCTGAGATTTTGAAGAAAATCTGCATAACGTTATTTCATGTTGTTGAAGTGGTCTGGGGTGACAAATACCCTTTCTGTCCTGCATTATGATAGACAAATTTTCCCAGACTCATTTGAAGGTACTGGAGGAGAATAGAGGATCCTATCAGCATGTTTTTGGAAACCCAAGAAATCCCTGCAACTATCATCGAAGAAAAAAGTCTTGAAGAATTCAAATTCCTTACCAAAAAAATTATAGATCTTGATGATATACAAGATGATACTGAATCTGAAACTTCTTGTGATGATGATGGCAGCTGCCATGATATTGAAATGCAAATGGCAGATTCTAATCCAGAAACTATTAAATCTACCCCTCAAGAAAAGGAATTTCAATTCATCAACATTCCATATCCAGAGGGTGCAAACAATGATCAAAAGCTTGCATTTACTGCAATAATGACTGCATTACAGAATCACAGCCCTCTTTCTTTAGCAAATGTAACACTTTTGGGTGGGCCTGGAACTGGAAAAACTTGGCTTATGAGACAAATAGATAATACTCTCAAAACCTACAAAAATATTAAAACACAACGTATGGCACCTCTTGGAGCAGCAGCAACTCAAATGCAGGATGGCCACACTATGCATTGCCTAATGAAGCTATGGTTTACTTCCAGTGAAGCGGAATTGTCTCTCAAAAACCTGAAAGTTTCCTAAAAAAATTTTGAATTGTGCCTCGCACCACTGCGACTGACTCAAAAAAATTCAACTTTGATTAGTGTTGAGATTGTTCACTCAAATGCAGTGATGAATAACGTGTTTGATTTTAGTGGGCGTTCTCAGCAAAAAATAGCATCTGGTTTCAAACAACTATTTATTTGAATTCGTTGATAATTAAATTAAATTATTTTCCTTTAATATTATATTAAGCATGACTGTTACAATTCCATCCACAACTATGAGAAATCAATTCTTGAAGATCTTTGTCAGTCAATAGACGATAATGTGCCTTAAAATTGCTCTGTTATCATTGTAAAAGGAAAAATTAATTTTATAAAATTGGCAGTGGGCTGAGGCGTGTTCTGGATACATCTTAGTGAACGCTTAGTCTTTTGACTCAAAGAGAAGCAGGGTTTTAGGGTTTTCGTAAAACGGTTCAGTAAATATTAGGGTTTTGCAGGGTGCAAATCCACAAAATTGACTTTGGTTTTCGATTTTGGGCAGGAGACACTGAAACAAGAAGGACAAATGCCGCCCAGTGAATCTCCTTTTCCGCCGCCGCCGCAGCAGCAGCAGCAACGGCAAGTAGTGCTAGATAATAGTAACAAGAATGGCAGTGCCGGCGAGTCCGAGCAGGAGGCTGGTGTTCGGACATGCACGCATTGCGGGCGCCCAATCACTGGCCAAAGCGTGCGCGCCTTGAACTTCTTTTTCCACGTCGATTGTTTCAAGTGTGCGGTAAGTTTCTGCTCCATAAGATCTATCCAACTATCCGATCTTTCCATCCACTTAATTCTCTATCCGTTGATTCAAATCTCTAGGAATGCTCAATTCCTGTTGCAGACAAGTTCTTTCCGTTCTTTCCGCAAACCGAAGGCGAAGACCCATCGCAGCAGTCGCAGTCGCAACTGTCTCGTCCACCCGTTTTTTATTGCGAAACTGACTTCTTTGCAAAGCACGGATTACTGTGTGCAAAATGTGGCGGTGCTCTACGTGGTCCTCACATTAATGCAATCGGCAAAAAGTTCCATCTAGACCACTTTTCTTGTAATGTTGAGGAATGCGGCATTGTATTTCGTCAGCACGACGCTTTCTACGAGCGCGACGGCAAGGTTTTAAAATTTGCTTTAAATGTATCTCGAAAATGTTACATTGTTTATTATTAATACACTTTGACGTTATTTTACCGTCTGTATTTATTGCAGGTCTATTGTCAATTTCATTATTCAGTTTTGTTTGCTGTAAAGTGCGGCGGCTGTCAAACGGCGGTTATCAAAAAGTTCGTCGAAATGCGAAAAGACGGCATCTTGTACCAATGGCATCCACAATGCTATATGGTTTATAAGGTATCTGCTTAAATTTTTTTTTTCTTTTTTTCTTTTGCCAAGCAGAGTTTTGCTTCTAGCGATTAATTTGTAAGTGAGGAAATAGAAAAATTGCGAACACCAAACTCTCAAACATAATTATTCCAAGTAAAGTGAGCGTAAATTGCGGGTATAGAGAGCAGCAAAGAGGGAAAAATTGAACAAATTAAACACTTTCTGTCCCTGTTTAAGCGATGTTCTGTTTATAGTTGTGGAACGTTAAGCCGAATTTTCAACATGGAGTACAACCGGCAAGTGAACGAGACACTGAAGGTATTGTTTGTTTTGTAATTCATTTCGGACTGGGAAAAATTAAAATAAAAAAAATAATGAAACATTATTTAGCGGAATTGAAACGACAAGAACTAACACTTACGAAAGTCGATCGAATAATCAGTGTAATGTCCACTTTTGAAGACAGCAGCGCAAATTGTATACAAGGCATTCTATCTTCGTTTTCCGCAAAAAAATACACAAGTGTTTGTCTATACGCGAACAGATTTCTCGAATATGTTGACGCATTGTTTGTCGGACTTGAATATATTGATTCGGCACATGCAGCTGCATTGGCAACAGCAACTATATCTGTAGTATCAGATCAGTTTCTGGCGGGACGAAAGGAGCCAAAACAGCTTGCAAAGAAAATTGTACGATATTTTGCGATGCTAAGCGGCTCTGATTCAGAAGATCGCGTGGATGTAAAAAGCGATTTGATTGAAATTGTGACGGCTCTGGCGACTCATCTCAAGAGCTTGATCCGACTGGCATTAAATGGCTCCATGAAAATAGTTCAGTTTCCTCTCTTCCTTCTTTCTTTTTATATCAAGTAATTATTTTTTTTTTTTTAGGAACGAGAAATTGGTACAGACACATGTGTCTTTGATTTCCTCGATGTGATAGCTGACGCCGAAAGCACCAGCAACTCGAAAACTGAAGCCACGATCATTGAATCATTGAGCCAAATGAACTTACCAAAGAGCTGCCGCACAGATTTTTGCTTCAACTGCCAGAAATCTACCGACGATGCATGTTTTAAGTCCATCAACGACGCGTTTTGTTGGGACTCCGATTGTTTCAAATGCAGCACTTGCCAAAAGTCGCTTGTGAATGAGCAGGACTTGAATCGTGTTGGGTTTGAAGAGGAGACTGGGTTTTTGTATTGTAATGAGCATTTGACGGGGCGGTGTCTTGTTGGGAAAATAAGGAGAGTTACGCAGCTTCAGCAGTTTTCTTATTTGTTGCATTTTGCTCTTGGACGATTGTATGAGATTCTGAATTCCCAAGGTTTGTTATATTGTTTTTGTTGGATATATTTTTTTAAAAATTTTTCATTGTTTTATTTATATTTTCTATGGTGGTACTGAAGACTACCAAGTGCAAAGCGAATCTGCCGTTGAAATTCCCCAACTGTCTCCAATAATTTCACAGGGACTAACTACATCCATCTCATCCCCAAACCTGGCATACTCATCATCCCAGCAGCAACAAAGTTTACGACCAACTATACGTGGCAACAGTGTGCCTGATTCCCTAAACGCCGTGACATCAATTGATGAAATCGCGCCGTCTGACGATGATATGCACGCTCCCCAGATTTTCAGCGAGTTTACGAAACTAAAGCCGACGGTACGACGGAACCACACTGAACGCGCGGGCAGTGAGCGTGTGCTTAGCGAACAGAGTGCTTTGTCGCGAATGAGTATTGAACGGCAGGCGCTTGCGTATCTCGAAGAAATTATGGGACGAAAATTGCCAGAGCTTGGGATGGAGAAACATAAGCCTGTTTCAAAAAATGGCCGCGGCAAAGTTTCCGGCAGTATTGGTAATGGTAGTAATAGTGGTATTGGTGGTACTATTAGCGGGGGCGCCGATGGGAGTGCAAATAATGGCAATGGACGTGGCAGGTTCACGGCGTTAGGAAGATTCTTTTCTGGTGGCAATCGTGATGGTGGAAATAATGAGACCAAATTACCAGTTCAAAAAATTACCACGCCAACTGGCGGAAAGCCTGCCAAAGGTTTTTTTTTTTTTTTTTTTTTTAGAAAATTAAAAAAGGATAAAAAATTTTGCCAACAAA